>KZ538816.1:31552-46371 GCA_000934665.2 Catajapyx aquilonaris | reverse complement strand
TTTCTAATTGTTTTATAAAACCGACCGGGGTTGTGGCCACCTACGATTTTTCACTACCCCTTCGCGCGCGCTTGACCCGTGACTCTGAAACACCCTGTATAATGGGGCACATGGTTAGGGGCACAACAAGCTACAAAATATTAACTGCTATCGGGCGATATCAGTTATCAAAAATGACCCACGAATCTGGAACACCCTGCAGTAAAACTTCTATAAGTCGAACTTCCATAAGTCAAACTTCCCTAAGTCGAAGTTCTCTATAAGTCGAAGAAAATGATGAGCTTGGTTGGTCACAATTTAAAAGAATAGGAAATAAACTTCCGGCCTAACTGGAATTTCTACAACTCGAAGTTCTCCTTAAGACCATAACTCGAAGTGCAGGCAAGGCCTTACGATGGGATATCAATGCATTTTCAGTCTCCCTAAGTCGAAGTTCATGTTGGCGAGTACGGAAAATTTTCTCATTTCCCAGCCGAAGGGTCGAGAGTAGGCCACATGCACAGAAAGGCTCAATTTCCTGATCTCCGTCTACCAGATGTAACCAAAGAAGTACTTGACTCGATTGTGACAATTGAATCCTTGAATCTAAGAGTAGGCAAATGACCATAACGGAGATTTTTGTACAACAAAACAACGAGGAACATTGTAAGTGTGATAGTGATAGACTGATAGTTATTTTTAAGATATGAACACCTTTCGTCGCTGGGTATGCAGGTAGGCTTCCTTATAGAGTTATGTGCTTAAAAAACTCCAAACTTCTCTAACTCGAATCTTCTATAACTCGAAGTTTTTTTCCGGTCCCATGGAGTGTCGACTTATAGAAGTTTTACTATATATTATTTTGTTGTTTTCTATACTGTATATAAAAACCCTTTCCTGGATTAATAATATTATATTATTCCACATGTGAATGATTATAACTGATCTCATGCTGGATTTTATTATAACAGTTATTTTTAGAACCGAACTTCTCCAGTTATTACAACTGAGGAATTAATATCTTAACGTATCCTAATAATGAGTGAAATAGTGTATAAGCTATATAAGGCATAAAATGGTAATCTGAGTACAGGATTGGAAAGATAAAATTTTTCATCCTATGATGAAAATTAAAAGTACTAAAATTAGGGCCCTCATTAATCGGATTCGTGTCAAAAGGGATATTTCAGGTCGCATAAAAACGGATAACCCAAATCTGAATGCGGGTAACCTCATACTGGTATTATCCTGATCCTATTCCTAACCTTCGTTGATATGGCAATTTAATGTCACTAAATACACGTACACCAGCCACATTAAAGTGAATTGTTTCAGGATGCAATTTTGGCCAATTATGTACCTGACTATTTCGACATCTCCCATAATCTTCACCACTGTTTAAAGCAGGCATTAATTAGATTCAAGGTGCAATGAACTGCCAGCATTTCCAACTTACCTTCGACACGCACATTTGTTCCCCCTATGCTGCTAAGTCAACAGCAGTTGTAATCACAATTGATTCCATTCAAATATGGTGCATTTGATTCCTGATTAAAACCAACATGCCATGAATGCTAATGTTTGTTTTGCATTACGTGTGCGAAGCGCAGCATGCACGTTGCGTTTTAAAACAACGTTGATAAAATTGTATGAGCCACGTTGTGGGTCTCTAATGGAAAATATTCACATTGTAAAAAGTTCGCTACCCTCCCCATTATATATTCCTAATGAACCTTAAGAAGCTTTGAGCTTCAAACGGTCAGGTCCACATCTTTGAAGTATTCTTGAGCGAAAAAAAAATGCATGCACGTAATGGGTCCTAAAGCAAGGAAAGAGCATCCTGGCGCCTCAAGTGTCTGCATATTGGGCGTTTTCTGTGCTGCTCCATATTCAGTCTGACAAGGCAAGCAGCCATGCAGAACCCGCGCCAGCTCTCTTTATTCACGTCCCTGGAGACAGCTGCCTGCAGGCTCATCCGGATGGCTGTCTTTTACCTCGGAGCCCCTGCAGAACAAGTTTCCCTTTACGCTGCATCATTATGCCCTCACCCACACTAGAGACTCCCTTCAGCAGCCTTGTTGCAGTTGTGAATATTTCAACGAATGGCTCGAGTGTGTGACTCTATGAGATGGCCGCATTAGCCTATTGAACAAAATGGAGGAAGAGTAACGACATATCATTTATATCCATGCATATTGGTCTTTAAATTGGAAAAAAAAGGTCCAGGCTTTGGCTCAGAAAAGGCCAGTTCACATTTACTCCACCACCTTATTCCCTTTCTCGCTCGGCCCGTTGGAGAATTTCTCGCTTTTCTCTCCTTTTTTTATACTCTTGGCTCCTAGCAAGCTAGGGAGTAGAAAGAAGATTAAAGAGGCCGAAATGAATTTTGCTGTTCAAAATCCATAAAGCGCTAGCTGCAAGCAGGAACCAGATTAAGGATCCTTTATAATTTGCTCGTATAAGTAGGGGGAGCGCCTCTCGAGGCCAGCCGTACCATTGCAAATTAAGGCTTGTATAAAAAGTCATACCCACATCACTGCTGGTGAGACGAAGCAAAGAAATGCTCATGGCGATTTTTCACTTTGCAGGAAGGTACAGTAGCTTTTAGCGTGTTTACGTACGGTACATGGACCAAATAAGGCCAGGATATTATTTTAATATTCGAGTATTTTGTTCACAAAGTTGGCCTAATTAGGAACTGGGAGTGTATAATAAGGTCCATATTTAGTTATGTCATGAATTAATCTTGTAGGTTTCAACTGTTGTGAAGGTTTCAGATGTTGTCTTCAAACACTTCTTGACTGATGTACTGACCTGAGAGTGTAATAGCAACATTTACTGCTGTAAATTTGCGCAATGTACAAGTTAATTCTGTATTAAGTTGCTACAATATATCAGCATAAAATGAATGGTGATTGTCACACGTTGAGGCCAGATAGATCAATTGTCAATATTGACATCATAATTCAGTAGTTAATTTACCCGAAGCTATAATTGCACAGTGATGTTCAGAAATTGGCTTGATTGCGGGCCTGAACAAAATTGTAGTATGTAATTAACCTAAATTGAATATCACATATTATTTATTTACGAGTTCCATCCACTTCAACTACACTTAGCCATGCATATATCGTGTTGTTACATTTCTCAAATGTACATCAGAGCCGATGACACAAATTGTCAACTTCCGATATTTTTTCCTGAGATGACATCGCGGGACCAAAATTATATACGGTACCACAAAGGGGCAGTCGTAGGTGAACAAACTAATACACAATCGTCTTTAGAAGGTACTCTAACCGTTATTAAAGGTAACTGCCTAAAAGTAGCTGCCAGATGATGGCAATATGCAAGAAACTGAAAAATGACCTTATTTCCAGTACGGTACCTAATACCCAAAAATAAAAATAGGGAAAAGTGGAAAGTGAACCAACAGGCCCACTGAGTGTCGTGTAACATCTACCTGCTAGTATTAGCGTTTTACTCCATTGTGCTCGACCCGGTAGCCTTCCGCATCGGTAGTCAAAGAGCACTCTTTGACAATTTTAGCACGTACTACAGCACAGTGTCAGCTCACCAAACATACACCTTTAGTTGGCGGCTCCCAACAGCTCCAAAATAATTTCCCCGGAACCTGTTTTTCACTAACTCAACGTTATTCCATGCAATCAATTTAGTCCCAAGTACGGGCAGGACTCATAACTCCGGCAATTACTTGGGCTCTGCGCAAACACATTGAGGCCAAAGTATGCAGCCTTGGACCTTTGGAATGCTGCAATTGTTTCAGCACCGCATTTTTTATTTATGGGTCCATAAATTCTGTTCTTGGGCACAACCCCCAGGGTCGTGATCTCTGGGGCAACCTCTTGACATCGTTCCGGCCAGCTATTTGGCTGGATGGCGCTTCCTCTATTGATAGTTGAGAAGGCCGTTGAGAAGCAAGGGGGACACTTGAGACGATGTCGTTCTCACCCATACCCTGGAAAGACAGGACGTACCCTCAGGGCTTTGAAAGCTCTGCCTTATCTACAGGGGCACATTGGAACAGAAGGCACCCTGGCCACCCACGTTCATTAAGGACGGTCGTTTGGAGCTTCGCCAACACGCTCTTGCACCACCCATCCAAACATGGATTATTTCCAGTGCCTCCGGAACGCACATTGTTCCGTCACGTCGGACATAATCCGGATTGACATCACCTGGACAATTCCTGCTGCACCCCAGCCACCGGGGAAACCTCCGCTCCTATTACAAGGATTCTCCGGCTTCATATCCGCCCGGCTCGGAATTGGATGACACGTGTGGAGAAGACGTGTAATTTGTTGCCCACCTCATTTCCGGCACCCGGGGATCTAATTGGGAGGAAATAAGCCAAAAGGCAGGTTTTAGGTTGGGACTAGACGCGGCCAGTCTTGTTATTTGGAGAGCCACATATGACACAAAATTCAGAAATTTGCTTATAATTCGAGGTAAAATTTCCAGAAGAAACGAAGTCGAATTCACGTCAGGGAGTCCTTATTGTCTGCCAACTTGAGGATTTGAGCCTGTCGTTTGGAGAATCTCGCCAAGGTTAATTAATTGCATACTACGAGGAAGCGCGAATTGGGAGGGAACAAAACTTGAGGCGGGCTAACAACTAAACTAATTAAGGAGAGAGGGTCGGCGCACTGCTTGGGATCAGGTGTAAAGAGGCAGGGATCTCACACAACTTACTCCGGTACTGCAGCCTGCCAGGTGTGGAGTTGAGAGGCAAAGGGGGCTAACCGCATTACTGCGTGCGAAAAGTGAGTCTTGAAGCAAATATGGGGGACGAACCGAGGAGAAATGGACACTAATGACCATCTTGTTTGGATAAGGATGGGTATTAAGACCAGATTTTAAGTACTGAACCATGGAATTCATTTTTGATGTAACATAAGCCGTTTTCTGATTCCATGGTTCAATTATTATCTGGCTGCTTAGGATGCACGTCACTTCTCCAGGAGGGATATTATTGATGTAAAATGATTGGCTCATGTTTGCGGTTATTCATCCTTCCGAGCTGCCGGTATCTAGATCGCCCGCCCCCATTGTCCAAGGCGAGGAGGCACAAGAGAAACCTCAAGCTGAGGCTATGAATGAATGAATGAGTCAGTCGGAGCCTGAGAAAGGCAGTGTGGAAAGCAGTGGGGTGAATCCGAGCTTTAGAAGGACTAGGAGGAAAGGGACGGCACTTCCTTCCTGCTTCACATCTGTCCAATCCTAACAAAACTGGAAGGAGAAAGGAAGGCATTTACCTATAGAGCTACTCCTGCATTCACTTGAATACAGTACAAGCCTTCTGGAATACCAATGCAGGAAAGCAGAGCAACTATGTCATATTGTACAGTACCTTCTGTTTCAGATCATTCAACCACCAATTCCAGCTAAAGGAAGAATTCTAGTGATTTATTGTAAAGGCACATTCAGTTCATTGCACGGTACAGTAACCGAGATAAAAAAAAAACTTCTCACTCTAAGAGCAATCTAGAAGCTAAAAGACGAAAACAAGCTGAGGAAAACAGACACTGCTGCGTATTTTTCGTAATGTTGGCACAGAACCAACTCCTCCCCGAGTGATCGTTACGATTTACACAAGTAAAGAAATTGCTCAGTGGCCCGAACTGCAATAAACTTTTTTTTTGTACCTTCCTTCACAAAAACCTTCCATTCGTCTTTATAGACAGCGAAACTTATTTCCGTTCACTCAGAGTCTCTCTCTCTCATTTTTCTGAGTAGCCCGAAGCGATGTTAAACTGACAAAGGATAGATGAAAGTCGTGCAGTGTTGTGTAAAGCCTTTAGGTTGTAGAATAACTGGTATTAAATCATCATTTTTTTCTCCCTTTGTGTTTGCAGGTGAGTTACGTGGTCAATCCTCAAGGATACGAAACACGACGATATTGCTGGATGTCCGTTGAGCGAGGAATGGTTCTATCCTTCATCGTCCCAGTCTTCATCCTGATTGTGGTAAGTAAACTTTTGGTGCAATAACCTTTGTGACGGTGAGCGTGGGAAGTACATCAGTTTAGGGGACCATGTGACACTTTCCCGTCATGGACACTTGTTCACCCGTGTAGGCAGGGAGCACTTGAGCAAAATACTTGGGGGTGCACNCCCCCCCCCCCTTCCTATGCCACCTCCCACGTCTCCCAGCATCCCTTCAGGATGCTTGTGACAGTGATGGAGTATCGTAAGAGCACGTCATGGAAGGCCGGTCTGTACTACGCGACATACTGGTCTGACGCCGTGAGATGGATTATTTGGCCCCTCGTTTCGGGCACATTAGGTCTGAGCAGCAGAGGCTAAACTTGACCCAGTTGATTGTATCATTTCACATATGACACTCGCTCAAAAAAAAAAAAAAAACGAGGGGTATGGCACTTTAATCAAGCAAGTGGATTCCCACAACATCCATTAGCATTCATGTAATTAAAATCAGGGACCACTAAAACTGTGATGAGAAATGCCACTATATTAATTGTCGCTAATTACATTGCCCAATTACAGAAGTAAAATATTGCAGTATAATACAGCAGTTTGGACGGTTCATTGACTCCGGTTGGTCTGTTAGCACTTTCCATGGTATAGGGACACTTCGGTCCGGAATGTGGGTTTTGAGTTGGACAGCGACAACTTTTATTCCTTTCCTACCTCCCTCGTCCCCCGCTTATTATTCATGTAGTCCGCGTCGGGCAGTCCGGCAAAGCCCAATTTCTTCTTTTTCTTGGCTTGAACCATCGCCTCTTCATTTCCGCTGTCTCCGGCTGCCCTCCCCAAGGTCCTTAGAGCAGTCATCCTGGATGACGCACAGCCCTCTCATACGTCCCAGGCCCTTGGGTTGCATAACCAGCGGATAACTTTTGATGGCTTTTTGGCTCCGATGTTTCCAACAACCTTGGCACTTTTGGCTCTTCTGAACTCGAGAGTCGAACGGAAATTCAATCGCTACGCAAAAGGCACGGGACTTGTTATGTCGAGGTGATCCTGCGTAATGGTTGGCCTCCCCCATTTCGAATATGAAACAATGACTGTGGTCTCATGATATAGATCTGAAGAGACTATTATGGAATTACTGTAATTATTTAACTTGAAAGAGTAGGCTATATCGTATAATCATGCCGGTATATGCATTATGTGAGCGTGATGATACTGAAATGATTGCTCTTGAAGCGAGGCATGACATGTCTCATTTAATACTACCGCCATGGACCGGGAGTGGACACTTTCCTGTGAAACTATATGCAGATAAATCCAGTTTTCCCCACCGCCCCCAACCAGACCCATCCTTTCTAGTTGCCTGTAGTGATACAGGTTGAGAATGGGGAACTAGCCTTCATTTTGGAAACTACATAATAAATTCGCCCATATTTTTTGGATTTTTTTGTCATATTCCGTTTTAAGATATCAGTTCCCGTTCCGGAGTAATTGGGGTTTTTATGTAGGGAAATGGTGACGTCACTGTTTCCCTAGAAAATGTTGACGTCACGCGAAGTGAAATGAACGCAAAAATGGTGTTATAGAACGCGCCCCGTCATTGTTGTAAAATGCTTCGCTGTTGTTAGCAACCGTCCCATTCCGTGAGCAAGATAGCGGCCGGGGCGCGTTTTTACTTCACGCCGCTCAATCAGCTAAGGGGCTGGCAGGGGTGCCAACTGGCAGGAATCATCTGTCACCCGAATTCGGCACATGAAGGCCCCCTTTTCTCCACCTCGATGGCCTACAGCCGCCTTGCGAATGCTTCCCGTCGTGTCCGCGGTTCATTCAAAGTCAAATTCCTCATATCTCGCAGTCAACCAGGCATTTCAGTGTACCCTTTCGATTGGCAGCGGCGTTTTTCCCGCCAATTTTGAAGGCACTTTTAAATGTGCCGTAATTTATCCAGTAATGTCATTTTGATGCAACAGAGTGATGGAATGTATGTTTACAGGCATGGGCTAGCTAGTTATGAACAAAAATCCCAAATCCCAGACCAAGGCTAGTTCCCCATTGTTCATCCGACATGCTTGGATTTCGGATTCTGGAACATTTTTGTATATTTGCATCTACAGTATAATATGGGGCAGCTTTGGGATGGGATATAAATCCTTTAACACAATATCCATGTATAGCAGGGTGTAAATGAATTCGGGGGACAAACTTGCAGGGGTAATAGAGGGGACCAAGACAAGTATTTTTCATATGGGAACCCGTGTCCGGAAACGCCATCTAGAGGGGGTTCATAGGCAAGGAACGGGTGCGCTCAGACGCGTCAGGCGGGCAGCGTTAGCGAGCGGACCGTTTAATTGCTAGGTGGCGCGCGGATTGTACACAACTTCGCAATTCGCCATAACCTGGCAACAACAGAGCCACCTATCAACTAAAGTCAGCATGCTAGGTAGCGCGCAGATATAATAAACAACAACTCCGTTGTTGCCAGGTTATGGCGAATTGCGAAGTTGTGTACAATCCGCGCGCCACCTAGCAAGGTCCGCTCGATAACGCTGCCCGCCTGACGCGTCTGAGCGCACCCGTTTCTTGTCTATGAACCCCCTCTAGATGGCGTTTCCGGACACGGGTTCCCATATGAAAAATACTTGTCTTGGTCCCCTCTATTACCCCTGCAAATTTGTCCCCCGAATTCATTTACACCCTGTATACATTCATATTCTTAATGTAGGTTATACAATAACCCTGATAGTATAGGTTTTATTAATTTATAATAATTTTGCAGAACTTACGTACACCAACAGGTAATGATGCCAGCATTTCCATTACTGCCGGGTAACCCCTGAAAATCAACCAACTCAACTACTTTGACATCAACGATAAATTTTATTTTATGAAAGTGTGAGCACTCTGCAAAGTGGCACATCTTCAACTTCCACTTGTGCCTAATGAGTGATACTGATAGTCTAAACTACCTTTTACAAATTCGGCTTAAAAATAAACTCGTGTCCATTTTTTGATAAAGAAAAAGCTAATCATTTATGAAACATAAATGATTCAAGCACAAACGACCACTGTTTAACAGATATCTAGAGATTTTAAACGTTGTGCTTTTCATCACCCGTGTTATTGAGTAAGATCATCTCAGTTGTCAGCAGGCTTCTCGGCAGGCTTCTCGGCAGGCTTCTCGGCAGGCTTCTCGGCAGGCTTCTCGGCAGGTTCCTCGGCAGGCTCCTCGGCAGGCTCCTCGGCAGGCTCTTCGGCAGGCTCCTCGGCAGGCTCTTCGGCAGGCTCCTCGGCAGGCTTCTCGGCAGGCTTCTCGGCAATGGAAGCCCCGTCCAGATCCGGGGTTGAGGCGGTGGTAGTAGAGTCAGGGACAGCGGGCATCAAGTCAGGGTCGTCGCGTACAGACATGGATTGCAGAAGATTCGACAAGTACAGATATGATTGGCCATCATTTGACTCATCGTCGGCTGCATTCTCTCCGGCAGAAGGCTCGTCCTGGTTTGGAGTTGCAGCGGAGGTACTTGCCTCAGGATCTGCGGGCGTGATGTCAACGGCAGGTTTCTCTGTGAGGGTACACAATATCAGTTCTTGCAAAAATAGGCTCCTGTTTGCCCTTTCTTGCTCGGCAGCCTCGGGGTCATCATCGGTCTCGTCAGGGTTCAAGATATTAGTGAGCATAAGATGGGATCCAGGGCGCTTGGTGTTCTTGTACCGGTAGTTAATACCATGTTCATAGGATTCTGCATCAAATGAATCCTCTTCCTCTAGTGCAGCAAGCCGTGCTACACCTGTGTCACTGCCTGAGAGTGCCGTGGTGGAGGCCCGCTCCACTAGTTGTCCAAGCATCGGGGGGCTAGGGTATCGTCGAAGGACCCTGTCTATCCGGTGCCTCGTGCCTCGAGCCCATGAATGGTTCACCGTAAGTCGGTCGTTCGAACGAGACATCGCAACATTGAACGATACCTGCCCTGTATTGTAATTAAGTTAAGTAAAATTCCACCGATATAGGAAATAACAACATATACTCACACAAAGTAAATTTTTTGCGTCTTATTCTCGAGACCCCGAACACAACCTGAGACAACAATAAAGAGCCTCAATACCATCAAACCCTGGTAACCAACCATAGAAACCGTACTTCATTTGTTTAAAATGTTGAGTATTTATAACCAGAATATAAATGAAATATTTGACAACAGAGAACATTGAAATTGGCAACATTGGTAGCAAGAATGACTTCTTTCAATTTACCCTTTTCAGGTAAACTCATGGGTTTGACAGCTCAGATATTGTCTTAACCCTGGAGCTTACGGGGAAATTTTTGCTATTCGGTAAAATCTCTAATTTTTTCAACACTTTTCGAAATATAATGTGTGAAATGTGAAGCGCAATATCATCTATTTAATAGCAATGAGAAATGAACTTGATTAAAAGTGGAAATACCAACAGAACGAGAAATAGCACCACGTTAAGGCACGTGCGCACAAAAGGTAAACAGGTCACTCACATGTGACTCACATTGTAAGGGGCTGAAGTATACTATCATCAAACGAACTAAAATTACTCACTGATATTAATTTTATTATTGATATCAAAAGATTTCAACCTATCATTTGCACCACTCATCACTCTTCTGAATAATTATATTTGAGGACTTTAGGTGATTACGCCAGTAAGTTACCGTTACTTCAGAAATTATGCTTGACTTTAATTTGGCCCTTGTTCAAAATTCCTGGACAGAATATGGTCATGCGAGTTTGTTTCAGATAGTGTTATCCCTTTTGAAATTGAAGCCCCCCCCCTTTTTTTTGCAAAAACAATATAGGGTAGGTTATGACAAAAAAATGTCGTTTTTCAGGAGTCAGAAAAACATTCCCTGCGTTTCATTAAACCACTTTCAGATATTAAAAATAGTTTTTTATGGACACACTGATGTGACATATCACGACATTAGGTTCCCATATCTGCAAGCGGTAGTAATATTGGAAATATTCAAGACGGATATGCTGTTCCTACGTAAAAGGTGAAATCATAATGCGTAATGTTCCACTTTTCATAAAAAAAATCATTAAAAAATTACGAGTTTAATTCAGAGAATGTACTCATTGAATCTTATACATCTTCACAGGTTTGACAGTCAGTGGGAAGGTTCAGGACAAGTAATGCAACAACTGTTCTTTCAGGAGAAAAAGATTTGTTAGCATACTCCGTTTTTTCAGCAGATTAGAAGAATCCAATAATTCGGATTCAAAATATTTCACACCAAACACCAATTAGTTATCTGACCCATGTAAGTAATCCACATGCTCATGAGGTTAGGCCTTGTCGAGCCTTGTCATACTCACATGAAATTTTTCATATTCTGAGCGTCATTTCAGATCTCAAAAAAACCTTCGGATTTTGGAGGTTTTCGGTTTTTGGAATTGCGGATAAACAATTCTTACTCTGTACCTTCGAGCTTATACAGGACATCCTAGGCTTACGTAGATCCGGACTTATGAAAGAAAAATCGACGTGCTCGAAATATCTACGGATTAAAGTGTTAATGTAAAATTCCGATAATTACGATAATGCAAGTCAAATTTTGGCGCCTAATATTGAGGAACGATCCACTTATACATAAGTCGGGGACCGGCCCTATTCTTAACCACTAACTATTATATTTTGTATAAATATGCAATGTTGTGTTAGGGCAATAACATGAATTGGGGCCCAATGTGCGTATATGTGAGCTCTGTTGTTGTTGTTGTCAATGGAAATAGTGCGGACCGCCTGGCCTGCGTGTCGGGTCCTTTTTGCCACCGTCAACATGAGACCAGTTTCTTTGTTGGCTTCTCCCTGGCGGATATGTCGAAATTTGACAACTGGCAACCACATCGTGTGGGAAAGAAACGCCTGATTGATCTGGGACTTCAAAAGTTATATCCGTAGCCACAGACGCTCTGCCTCTCTTCACCTTTCCACTCTGTTTTTTGGCACCGCTTTCTTTGTTCTGTGTAAATATCAAAGAAGACTTTAATACAACAAACGCGATCCCAAAAAACTTTTAGTGCGAGGGCACGCCCTTGCCATAATACGTGCTATAAAATGATCCTGAGGAGCCAAACTTTGGTCTGCGAGACATTTTATAGAAGGTCCTTAGGGCAGTATAATTTAGGAAGTACACTCACTCCTCATATACTGTAAGTACCTTTTATATTAACATGAGTTATAAGATGTCAATATCGTTTCATCAAGCTCTTTTTAACTTAATTTCAACCTGAGTGATAAGAGCACGTAATAGCTACTTGAATGGCATTGGGCTGATATAGCACCACAAAAGCCACTGCGACAAAATCTGAATTTAAAAATGCCTTCCCTTTTGCAGCCATCCAAAGGAGCGTGATTAATCTCCGAGAACAAAGTGCCCAGCCGAACAATTTACAGTATTTCAGTGGGTAAAAGTGACAGGTCCATTACACACCAGGTTACCACAGCTCCTCATCTAGCTTGAGGACCATGAAATCCCTCACAGACGTTCCATTTTGCCACTACATCGCCTTCATTTCTTTACTGGCAGAGAAATAGGATCCAAATCTTCTTCAACGCCCCCAACTCGGATCGCTTCTTTCCGAGAATGATTATATCCCAGATGAGATCATTTGCATGCAAATCACGAGCAGGAGACAAGCCAGGGAATCGCCTATTGGAGCTCAATTGGCTTCCCTCTTCCCAGCAGACCCAGTGACCGGGATGGGGTGGAATTATAAATTATTGGCCCCATAATTACTCGACAGACGACTATTAGGTGTAGGAATCGGAGACCCTGCTACTAAATCACCATTACTCCCCAGTACTTAATTACAGCTTTTTTTGTGCTGTTAGTTGACCTAAGCCTGGAAGCAATCTTGGCCGGCTTACTCCCTAGACGAAGAGCAGATTTCCCACTTGAGCCCGGTTTAAGTTAATGGCAGGCGCAGCGTGTCAAGTTTACTCCAGCGGAAAAGTGGGAGATTTAAGTTTGCAACTTCCGACGGCCTGAGGTCACTCTCGAGTAAACAATCGCTGACTTTCCTGGGGAAACACGATGGGGTAGTGAAACCTTCGGGATATTGCCCGAGTCCCAGCAAATGATTAATTAATCCGTTATACTGTAGACTAAACTGACTTGCGAAGCGTGAGGCGTGATTGGTTAGAGACCAGCCTTGCCCATTCCTATTGGCTAATCCGTCTGGCTCAATACAACTCAAATTAACACTCTAAATTCACCTCATTCTAGTTGCAAATCAAACAAAACAAGCAGCTCAGTGTGCAATAGACGCAAGTAATTATTCGCAAAATAATTTCTCCAGGTTTTTCGTGCATTCAACTGTGGTCCGAGTTTCTGGAATGCCTTTGTCCTGTCATCTGCCATGTCAGCAGGCTCTTTTTTGTCCCCAAGAGCAGAGCTGACGCCAGCACTTCTGGCTGCGAACTCATAAGCGGAATTGCTTTCGGTTTTTGGGGGAGGCCAGGTTTTCATGGAGCCGCACCGGACCCGCCCTGTCACTCCAACAAATCTTCTCCGAGAATCTTTTGGGGCCTCTTTTGTCCGACGTGACTGATTTTAATCGGTCCTCTGGGAGTCTGTGTGGGACGGATTTAGGGCCGGTCCCGGATTATTTTATTGAGGTAGGCGGAACACTGCCACACTGCTCCGATTTCTTTTTTTTTTTCGTCCTTTTTCTATAGGGGTGACCGCAACAAAGTCCTTCACATCGCCCGCTTGTTTGCGTTGTGCATTGGCCCGATAATTATTATTGCATTATACCAGGGACTACATTGATTACCTGCAAAGCGGCGTGCATGATTTTGTAACGCACGTCCCGCAGGGCTGGTTGGGCCCTCCGAAAAAGAGTGGAAAAGGCTTATGCACAAAATTCCAGGCAACAGCGATCGGTCCAGAGGCACCTACAGAATGGAATCTGTGTGCCCCCAGCGAGTCATTCGACACGGGTCCTCGTTAGCTGAGGTTGTAAAAAGGGTTCTCTTTTTTTTTTTGGTGCGTGTGTGCAGCAAGGTCCCCAGTTAGGATCTGCGGTCCTCGTTATAAAGATTGCAGGTGGCCCTTGTTGTAGGTCGTGTAGTTTAGGGCAGCTTGGTGACCTCCCTAGACCTTTACGTGGGGGAGGTTTTTGCTTCGTTGGCTGGCAACATTCGGGATTTGTTGCGGGAAGGAAATTGGTGCTGGTGAGGGGCGGTAAGGCCATCTCAACCGCGGAATGGGCCCGGTTCTAATCTGGCTGGCGATTCACTTTGCATGAAGATGGAGATTCTACCAAGTATTTTTTTTCCCCTCGATTTTTTTTAAATGGATGAAACTTTTAATTCATAAATCCGTAATTGTTCATCCGCATATCTGGACATTGCGCTCGGCGTTTTTTAATCAATCGCTGGGAAAGTGTTCGCTGCATAATGGGCTATTATGCGATTTTTTTTACAGTAAAATCGCCCACAGGTAGAGTGAATGGGAAGCCAGAATATTACGCTTCACTCGCACCAATCAATTCTAGTCGGCAAAAAAATCGGAATTTTTTCCCTGCAAACTAAACTCTTTTTTTAATAAACATGGGAGGTACCAGAACGACGTAAGGGAGGGGAAAAGTGTTTAGTCAGGGAGTAGGTGATTAGAGTAAAGCATTCGTCCAGCAGGTATAGTTATTGCCTCCGGGTTGTTACAGCCTAATGTCCCGAATAAAGGCAGGCGTTAGAGCCGAATTGGCTTCTCGCAAGCGGAGTTCTTAGGAAAAGTCAGCTGCTTGGATTCCTTACACTTTGTAACGGATGGAGCGTGATGTCGTTGCCTAGCATGGCGCCAGAGTAGGCTATTCCTGTCGCCATTCCTTGTTCTGGGAGGACCCCCCCCCCCCC
>KZ538816.1:0-31538 GCA_000934665.2 Catajapyx aquilonaris | reverse complement strand
CTTCTTCTTCTTCTTTTTTTTGTTGCCTCTTTCGTCTGGCAAGGAATTGTCCCGGAAGCAAAAACAACGCATCTGCCTGCTTTGTATTCTCCGGTAGGAAATTGAGTTAGGAACCAATCTATAGACTTCCCTTCGCCTGTCGATACGGTGCGAGAAGTAGAAGTAGGCGGGGTACAGGAGGACAAACTAGCAAAAGATCCTTCCTGTTTTTGCAATGGTTGGCAGAGTTGAATCGGAACACTTTCCCAGGCCTATTTCCTTCTGAAGTGGAAGTGAAGATGGAGCGGCCGACAGTTTCATCCGGTCCTGCGCCGAGTAATTGACTGGAACCATAGCTAACAGAGCGAGACTGGCCGCCGCACACAGCCATTAAACCGGTCTCGCTTTTTTCCCCCCATATACAACCATCTCCATTCGTCCAGAGAAGGTTTTCCCCCACACATTGTTGTGTATGTGCAAAATTGCCGAGACGCGCCAGGCACTAATTGACCCTCTCTAAGCGGCGGAATGCATTACTGCATTGGTCCGCGACATAAATCGTCGGTTGTTGACCACTGGGTGGTATGAAGCGTAATAATGTGGACATGTTCCCAGCAATACCCCATTTTTGGTCGGCTACTGTTGAAATTGTGGAGATTAATCCACGTTGGCAGAAAGATCGCTTTAATAAATGTGGACATCCCAGGAGGAGGCTGCTGAGATCCCCACCTTCTTAATAAGGCCGAGGTAATAAAACGCCGGCATGTGTCTCACGTGCAAGCTTGAAATAAATGGGACGGTAGGTGAAGATGGAGGCCGAAACTGCTTGGGTCAGAAGAGAATAATGAGCAAGCGGCGAGGGAAATCATTCCCTCGTTTAGAAAACCCAGTGCTGTCAAAAAATTAGAACGGGAACAGCCTGCAGCGGTTCTTTTTTTAAAAAAACAAGAAGAACCAGACAAAAGGGTTCTTCTCACACTCTCCCGAAAGGAGAAACAGGGTGAATCCGGCAGATGTGGTTAAGAATCCACCTTCAATACTTTTAATGGATTTATGATATGGCTTAGAGAGTTGTGTTCCGAACCAGCTGAGGAAAAAGGAGGGGAAACCCCTGGAGAGTCGGAAAAGCGATCATTCCGGGCTGATCTGACGGCCTTTCTTTCTTCTATAGTTGTGTCTTTCTCCAAGACGAGCTGAAGTGGAATCAATTTGCAGTAGTTCGGTCCAAAGTTAAGCTCAAATCCCTTCCCGGAGAGTGTTAACAACAGTGCCTTGAGCTGACTCCCCGATCGTTAAGAGTTTCAAAATCTCAGGTGTGCTCATTATAACTCAGTGGTTTTTACTGGCCGGAATCAATTGGTAAAAAAAAAAAGTTAAGCTGGCGGCTAGCTCTCAGTCGGGGATTTACCCAGCAGGTCCAGGACGTTAAATGACAGCGTGACAAGTGTCACTACCGAACAGGCCTAATTGCGCGAGGGAATAAATTGCAGGTATTCAGTCTGTCCCATTTCCGACGTTTCACGCTGAGGGAATCAGTGCTCGTCTCCGACCAACTGCACCCACGATTCTAGTCATTTTTACGACTCTCGCACGACTAAGCTAAGGTCTGCCAGGAGGATTGGACCCGTTTACCAACCAGAAAAAAAAATTGGGAAAGGAAGATGCGGCAACCCAACTCTCTGGTGATTTGGAATTCAGCTTCTTACCCACCATTTCTTCTGTGTCCAGCCATCCGTCACCAAGGCTGTACATCTCCCTGATTGGTGATGTTGAAGGAATTGCTCCGTCGTGAGCAAGGATGAGGTATAGTCACTGAAAGAGAAAATCCAGGAGGTATCGAGGGAATTTATGGTAATATTCTGGAATTTGTAAAAAATGAGTGGATGGTAATCCGGAAGAATAGGGGGCGAATGAGCGTTGGCAGGTTTGTGTTCCCGCTGGGAGTCCAAGAGTCGTCATGCTGGGAAGCAACGGAATTATTTTCAATTTTTATTTGGCTTTTCCTCTTTCCGTGCACGCGGGCTTGTCAACTGACATCTCAATTTTTATCAATGTAAGTTTATTGCACAGTGGAAATTACCTGGTTTCGGAGAAAAGTTTTAGCTGTATAGTAAAGCACAGATGGATGAGGATCGACGAAATATTCAGGTTTTTTATGGCTATAATCTGAAATTGAAAAGGGGAAATGGGGCATTCTCATAGCTTCCTAAATGTTTGGGATAGTTTGATTGTCATCATCATCATCATCATCTTCACGGCGTTTCCCAAACAGATATGGGGTTGCCAGCGGATATCAAGGAGGAGGTCCTCACTATCCTCGTATGACCAAATAGGTTTACTCGGAAATCAATTGAGCAACTTAGATTTTGTAATAAACCTTCCAAGTATTACATCACCATATTGAAGTCCATGCAAAATGCAAACGATCAAACCGGTACTGTACAATAAAGTTGGAAAGGTTTAAACAAGGGTTTAAAGGCAAAGGAATTAGCACAGAAATATGGATCTCCATCGAAGCGGCATTGTTGCATTTGCAGCTTCCTCAGCTACTAAAATTACTATTTGAACCAATTGACTGGCAATACGCAGGGTGTTTCAACTTTTTTGTCCGAACAGTTATCGGAAACTTGCACGTAGCTGCTACTTTGTAAGCAGTGACTTGCAACCGGTGATTTGTCGGAGGAATGTGGAATGGGGAAAAAGAGGGTCGCACATCCCATGGCGTGTGTGACCCTCTTTTTTCAAGGCTCGACCCTCTATTTTCAGTGGGCAGCATGTATGCCACTTCAACCTACGATTCGCAGGGAATATTCCCCGTTCCTCCGAAAAATCACCGTTTGCAAGTCACTGCTTGCAAAGTAGCAGCTACGTGCAATTTTCCGATAACTGTTCGGACAAAAAGTTGAAACACCCTGTATATGATAACTGCAGTATTAGTTTACAGTATTTGAGTGTACTTGACAAGTGATTAATATGAGAGCGGCCTGTACTATAATCAGTATTTAACACATACAATTGCACGACATAATCATCCTTGAGCTATTAGAAGTGTCAGAACCCACAGCTTTCCAATATTTTGGGAGGTCCTAACAAACAGGCTCTATCAAATTTGCTAGCAATTTAATATCGCTTAAAGGTGTACGCTTATTCTTGAAGCAATTTTACCTCTGGGATGTGCTGCTAGCCCTACCCACTCCCATCCAGCATGTTCTCATCCCAACAAAAACGCGAACCGCAACTGATATAGTTATGCCGTAAACCCTTTCCACCACACCGGTCCTCCATTACAAAATAATTTTCTAGCTGCAGCAGCGGCGGAAAATTCCAACATTTCGCCCGTTACCCGAAAAACCCTCCCCCCTCTCCATGCCGGTACAAAACCTCCAGGCAAAAGACACGCAGAGAAACGCGGGCCTGCAAAAATTTCAGGCCACATTCACCTCACGCTAACAAGCCCGTGGTTTCGGGTCGGGCCCCCATTTTGAGGCCTCGCAGCGAAATGATATTGTCCGACTCTTGATGAGGTTAGCACCTCACACATTGTTGAGGCCATGGTGGTCCCTCCGTAAGTGGGCTTCGGGGGACGAATTTTGAGCCTGGGGCTAACCGGCCGAAATAAAGAAGGATTTAGAAGGCCGGCTTGGCTTTCCCCCGTGAATCTCTGGAGAAAGGAACTTTTTTTTAAAAAAAAAAATCTAGAGAGACGCTTCGTCCCGGAGGACATGCTGGACGGCCTCTGTAAAATATACGCTAGTTGGGAACCAGCTGACGCAGCCTCTCTAGTCTTTCAGTGTCAGAAAAAAAAGAGGAAAGTCGAAAAACATGTTATTCTGAACCGTTGGGCTTGCTGAATCAGAATTGGAGAGACATGCTGCTTTTGGTGTGCAGACGTTCCAACACGGAGAGCATGAATTTTAGTACCACCCTCTCCCTCCAACCCGCTTTTGCTCTAGTAAAAGGTGGAGCTCTTTACTGGGAAAACGTGAGTGCACTTTAGATTCAGTGGCAAAACATGTTCCACTCTGTTTATGCAACATGTGACTGTGCAGGATCGGGCCTCGAATTCTGAGCTGAACTTGGTTTGCATTTCTTATCATCGCATAACGTTATGTAACATACTGTGACTTTAGGTTATGTGTAACAGGTTGTAACTTACAGTATACCCCGAGGAGAATTGGAAAGTAGCTGGTATATACACATTAGTTTATAAATAGAGCAGTAGCATACACATGCATTGAGGTTATGAATATATGCATATTTTTCATTCCTTTCACTGTAATACATTCCACTCCAGTATGGCACAAAATGCCAACAAGCAACCTATAAAACACTGCTCGTATAATGTGGCACCTCTCCTTCTATCCACTTGACGTCATTACATTATGATATAAAGGGGGTTATACAGTACAGTGTGACCTGCATGTATGTGCAGCTGGCTGCCAGCTTCTGCCAGTCAACAAGGACAGCATTCCGGAATTACTATAGCTGCAATCTTTTCAAGTGACAGCACTTCATTTCTGTGCGAGCTGGACGAAGAATGTCATTTTCTCTAGCCCTGAACGTGTCATGCAGGCTCAGTTCTGGGGGAAAGCGGGGGCCCATGTGCGCATAGTTAGCTTCGGATCGTTCCCTGTGACTCTTTGACATTTTCAGGTATTATTTGCCAAACTTGTCTCGCTGACATTTAATTGATGAGATTTTATAGCTCAAAGGCCCTTTTACATTGCGGCGCGTAATTTTACGCTCCGCCTGACGTTCGAGAGGTGCATATTTGCAAAAATAAAACAGTGCAGTGTTTCGATCGTTTCATGTCACAAAGGATATGCTCCTATTTGTCATATTCGAGAGGAGAGCTATACGGATTTGTTTACTGAATCATAGACTCTTGCTACTGCATGAATTGCAGTGTCCGAATTTGGAAGATTCGTCAGAGTGAGTTGCGTGAATTTTATACTGGTAGCTAATGGCATGCAGTATTGAAGTCTACGAGCAGCACATTTTTAGAGCCGAGAGCTGCGGAGTAACAATTGATTTTGCATATATGGATGAGAGAGTCATCGGTAACGGAAGCATCGTTAGTCGAGTGAACATTATACAGGTAGGCCCCATTTTACGACGGGGTTAGGTTCCAGCAAAACAGGATCGTAAAACGTATAGTAAAACATATCTGTACTCTGCCACATGGCACCACGGAAAATGAAACATCGACTCAGAGATGTCACAGAGATGTGTTATTGTTTCATTTTTTTTGTTATTTTCAAATGGTTTTCAAAATGTACATTTTTAAATGCACTGTTAATGTGAAACGTCGTAAAATGTGAACTATATCTGTACCTGGCTTTGTCCTGGGCGGAAAATCTCGAAAGGAAGATCCTAATTAATTATGGCTGTTTCCGGTGGCGATGCTGCAAGTTTCACGCAAACTAAGTGGTTTAGAGAACAGATTAGGTGATGGAACAGGGAATCACATGAATAAATGCATCTCCTACAACGTCGGCATATCTCGGATAAAGTGCTGCAATAAAGCCAAATAATCAATATCATCCAAACCGTGCAGCGGTTAGAAATATAGATAATATTAATAATCAAATTTTCTGCCCAAATTATTCCAATGGTAATTGCAATGGTTATTTGTTTTACTACGAGTTTTCTTTTTCGACATGAAATATGTTTTGACTACAAGACACACGCATACACAAAAACATTTTGTTTATCAGAGATTGTTTCTGAATTTCATATAACGGCAGCAAAATTAAAAGACTTTCTGATTGCGAATGTGCTGTTTAATTGCAAAACATATAAGGAACGCCTTTAATGTGAATTTTAAATTATTAAAACGTATTGAAAACAGTTGAAAGAGGTATTAATTTTGGCAAGAAAAAAAGAAGCCTATGACACAGCTGGGATTCGAACCCAGAATCTTCTGACCCGAAGTCAGACACGTTATCTGTTGCGCCATTGTTTGAATGACATTCGTAGGCCGGGTAGACAGTATTTTTTAAACAATAACAATGGCCACGGCGATATTGTTGCAAGCAAAATCTAACTATACGAAGAGCATATAATAGTGTAGTAGTGAAGATTAATAATATAATCACGTCTGAATGAAATTAATTCGTACATTGAGGTCATGCAGAACATGAGGTTATGAAGCGGGGGTATTCACTTGTTCCTGGCTGTTCTCTACAAATCGTTTCTTTACTTCTTAATACTGATTGCGCTCATGTACGGTTTTAAAAGTATCAGTCACACCACAAAACTTCATCTTCATCGGTTTTTCAGAAATATGTGACTCTTATTTGGACTACACTCATTTCACGTAGTGTTTGCAGCCACAATTTTTAAATGATAGATGCAGAGGGTCGACACTTGTTATGGAACAACCCTTTAATGAACGCTATAGGGTCCAGGATGTTCAAATTTTACTTGCATTTACGTGTTGTTCGCATCCTGGGGAGTTTCAGTGGGTCACATTATTTGCAATAGAATCGTATGGTGGTTCTCACAAGGGAATGCAGCGAGTTGTTAAACTCCGATTTCATTCATATTTGGAATATAGGATGAATATGAATGAAAGCAGTTTAACAACAGCGTTCCAGTGTCATTGTCATGACGTCCTGAGCGCTGTCTCCACTCTCACGTTACGAAATCAACCATGCAGAGCGACGTCGATTTCGCACCAAGATAGATATAGCAAATATCGGGCAAACAAGAGATCTAGCCAAACAGAGTTTTTTCTCCTCTCATACTATAACTTACTGTACTGTATAGTGGGTGCGCGTCACTAAATACATAACGTCATGGCCCTCCTGCCCAACTATTTCTCTATATAATCGCTTTTTCTTCTGGAGTGCTCATGAGGGGCTTCTTTGCATGAGGCACATTGAGAGATTACTCGTACATGTGACAATAACAGCGCAGCTATAGATCACTTCTTTAGACCATTCAGTGTAATCATCCACCGGTTTTCCCCCCCGTATGATCCACATTAAAGCTCTATCTCTGTTGAGTGGTTTTTAAGTGGAGTGCCAGATCGCTTTTTTGTGCTGCAATTGAGTGTAAGTTGTGTCCTTGCACCTGTTGATTATATCTTGTACCATGGACCTAACAACTTTTACGTGTTTAGAGATGGATGGGATGAGCGGATTTCCCATTCTGGCATCCTTTCAGAATTTCTGCACAATATCGAGATTCTATAGCAGCCTGCTTGTCTCTTTGGACTTGGACTTGTGGTCAGTTGCACATGGAATCGATAGCTCTGTTGAATGCTTGGAGGCCACGCTTTAATACAATAAAGTTCGCTAATTTGTCATTTCATCAACTGGACGAACTGCTATATGGATCGTGGCGCACTTCGGTGGAACTATTCTCTCTTTTCCCAGGAAGTCTGACACGCTTGCTTGTGACAAGAACCTTCCAGTCAGGCTTGAACTGTTGAGTAGAGAAACAATTGAGGCGTTGACATGGAAAAGGACGTAAGTCACAATGAGAAATGTGCCACAAAAAGAAAAAAAGTAGCCTACCTTTAAACCTTTAAATGTTAAACTCATAAACTGCTTTTACTTTAACTTTTCATGACTTTGTGTATCAAATCCACTAATAATAAATCTTTCGTGTAATAAAATCTGCCACACGGTGTTTTCAAAACTTGTTTGTTTTTGCCTAGCCCCTGCGAAAAATCTCATGTGTGACTTACACCCTTTCCCATGTCAACGTCTCAATTTTTGTCACAGATGAGAAGTGTTGATCAGATACCCGCGATCTTCTTGTCTTCTTGTTCACACTGGCCTACATCAGCGAAAATAATATTAATAATAATTAATATTGCATATGCACTTGCAAGTACTAGTAGGATTTTTCTTGCAACAATATAGGCATGTCCATTGTTGTTTATTTTTATTTTTAAATATTGTCTACCCTGCCTATCAATGCAATTCAAACAAAATGCCCAGTGGCGCAACGGATAACGCGTCTGACTTCGGATCAGAAGATTCTGGGTTCGAATCGCAACTGGGTCATAGGCCTTCTTTCCCTTCCAAAACTGTTTTTGTTTTGTATATTCAACGCGTGGACCGGTGTTGCACGTAACTAAACCTTTGGGAAACCGATTGAAAATTAGGCATGGAGAAACCAGCAATACTTGGCCTCCGACTTGACAATCGGCTGGAAATACGTACTGTACATGAAAGACGGGTTCTATACTGTATTATCCTTTATCGAAGAGGATTGTTTAGGCAATGAACATGTAGACAAACCATTAATGAAATAATTTATTGTGTCATTGTTAATTAATTAACGTATTTATTTATTTGTTAATTTAAAAATATTACAAATAATCATCATCTCGTGTTATATACACTGACATGCTTGCTGACATGCAGCACTCATATTAGGTCCGTCTTTTATTTAGTTGAAGCAAGTTTCTTTCCACCTCCAACGTTGCTATTCATGTCGTGGACAGTGTTCCGTAAGATGCCTAGAGGTTTTCAAGTTGTCTTCAAGGAAGACATTTCACGTTTCTCCAATCCTCTGACGACCACCTCACAAGCTTGGTGCAGAAAGTTTTCAAGGCTTTGCCATTTGAGCTGTGCTTTGCCGAGTTACTGGTGCTGAACCAACGGCAGTAATAAATCCCAGGATTTTTAGTGGTATAGTTCACCACTCCCCCGGTAAAACTATTGAGTTCCACCAGAGTGGAACTAGTAGGATGGAAAAAATGATTGGTAGTGGTGCAGGAGTTACGGTCGTTTGCTGAGACTTAATGAATACATCATGGGAAAACCCGATTCTTCTCGTTCATCCACGAGTGCAAGTTGAGCCCAAACGGGCACGTTTTTGTACGAGAAAAAACCTCCCTAAGGAATAAAAGAGAAACTTTACTATTCCGCAGTTTCACTGCTGAATCTGGTTGTTGAGAAGCTAGGTTGTTTTCCCCCGAGAGGGACATGCTGGAGGATGATTATGACTGTGCCAACTGCATTCCGACCCAAACTCCCATCCGCTAATTTATGCATCTAATTGCGCTTTACTTTGTTTTATCGCGGCATGTGAGAAGAATCCTCCATGCAATGAAACGATTCCCTCGAGGTGTTCTGGGAATTTGTCACGTAACCCAGTGTTTGGACCTGGTATTGTGGCGTGGCGAAACCTAGATGTGTTATATGTTCATGAATATTACAATTCGGATCCGGGAACGTGGTCTGGTTAGTTAAAGATTAACGTTTGTGGAATTAGCTATTATGATATGAAACACGTAGCGGAGGCTGATTTGAATGAGATGTATAGCCTGTAAGGTTATTTGTATTATAATAGAAGGCTAACGGCTATAACACGGATTCGAACCGGAGGAGTTAAGAACCGTAGACGCTCGTTCAGCTGCGCCATGAAGTCAGTAACTGCATGAGGAAAAAGTGTTTTAGTACCATAATCAGAAGCCTTTTTTAAAGATTGTAGCAAATGTTACAGTTGACAGTCTCGACTATAACAAACTATCGATTTCGCACTGACTGATGGCTTCTCAGCCTTCGCTTCACCATCTTCCTTGTTCTTCCTTGGGGTTTTCTGGTGTTATTACCTTTATTTCATTTCATTTTATTTTAAAAATTAAGGGAGCGGCTAGCAACATAAAGCAAGTGAAGGTAATGTGGACGATCGGCCATCTTACTCATTAATCAGCCCATAACCTACCACCCTCCGGCCTTCCTATTAAATTATCACGTTACTCGGGCTTCTGGTACTATATAGGGTTTACCGCTACACGTGCCAATGAATCGCAGTTGTTGTTTTTTGTGACTTACCTACGAGTTTAAGCTATGCGTATAGGGTTAGGCAACCTCGAATTCCGTCTCGGATAATTAATTTATCACCGCCACGTGTAAGCCAAGAATTGGTTAATATCAGCAACATTGTTCACACGGGAGACTATCCGGAGGCGACTGTCCTGTTGTGCCGGTCCCATTTGAGTCAACGAATCTTGGGGAGCGCTGTCGGCCTTGTGAAAACGACCGGCCGGCATTACCACTTCGCTCCGGAACATATCTCGTCTGAACCCAGCTTTATAGCGGACAGCATCAGTCAAAAAGCTAAGCAACAACAACAGCCTCTAGTCATTGCCAGACGAAGTGTGCCTTCCAGCAATCGGCCACTTGTTACATCATGATGCCGCACTGTCATGAACGTCTTTCTAATTCAAAAAAAAATGAATTTGCTACTATTGTGTTTGAAATACCAAAGTAATTCCCACCTCATCGGCGAGCTTTTTGAAGGCCGTATGATTTTAAAATATCCAAAACTTTGATACATATAATTATATACAATATTACTTCTTTATACTCATGGCCTCAATTTCAAATAATATATTTAAAATTTGCCATAAATTATACAGGAGTGATTACGATCCCATCAAGCTTTAAACATACCGTTATAACAAGCCAGGCAGGATTTGAACCTAGAATATTCTGAGTCATAACCAGACGCGTTATTCATTACGCCACTGGGCCAGGATGATGAGCGTATCATCCAGCGACCTATAATAAAGTAGCCTTCATCCCTCATGGGAAAAAAAAGGAAGATTAGAATTGGCCACCCATTAACGATAATTCCTTAATTGTATATTCTCCTAAAATGAACATGGAGAATAGTAGTTGAGGTGTCGCCAAGTTGATGCTTCTCTCCCGTCGCGTCATGTACCCTGTTTTCCTGGCCACCCTCCTGATAATCCCGTCCCCACTCAGGCTCCTTTGCATTCATACATGGTTAATCAAGCGGCTGAGAGGAATCAATCGGGAAAATGGCTTGGTGCCGGGAGAAGAGGGATCTGGCAGCCACCAAGGCGCCAAGTTTATCTTGGCCTTTTGTTGACTCTCGGGATGAGTTATTCAAATACCACCACCCCTGCTTCTCTACAATTCCTTGGAATAAGTTTGAGCAAAATCTGGATCGCGTCCTCAGGGCAGACTTCCTTCATACTGTAATCTTATAGAGGCCGAAGCACTGGCCATTTTTGTGTACAGCAAAAGCAAAGAAAAAAAAACACCGAATCTGAGGCGTTGAAGTGAGAGCAAGGTTTTGGTACCAATCGTTACTGGCTGCCTTGCTATCGGATTTTTCGTTCCCGGACGAATTGGTAGGGATCCGGAGAACAAACAAGGGAGAGTGTGGCCTGAAGGCTGAGGCCACGGGAAAAGGGAGACCCACCGAGGCTTCCAGCTCCTTGTTCCTTCCACAAGATTCAACACGCGATAAACCTCCTTACTGGAATGCCCGATTTCCGTTTGACAATCATGTCAAAGCGTCCCCTTTTCCTTTTCGTGTACCCCCCTCGGAATGATTTTTGTTCGCCTGTTCTGAAAGGCTGGGGGGAAATGTCTCCAAGGAGGAGTATTGTTGAAGAGGCGACGAAGTTTGAAGCGTTTCATGCTGCTGTTCAGCCAGGAGGAATGGAATCTCGTTTCACACTTTTGTCCCGGAGCGGTCTGCACATTTCCGCAGCATGTCGGCAAGAGATTAATGTGCATCCCCACTGCCTTCGTACTGTCCCGACAACAACGCGCGATTGGTGTCCAGCCTGGAGTGAAGAAGGACTCAGTCAGCTTAGCATTCATTTACGTAACTTACTGCTCACTGTTCTGTCCTGGCTAAGCCTGATCTATATTCATTCTGGTAGTGGTTGCAGTAGGATGTAGGAATGAATGTAGTGACTATAAAGAATGTAATAGACGTAGGGATAGTCCAAAACTGTTGTGAACTGTAATCCTCTCTTGCTAAACACACCAGTAACGATTTTATTCATAAGTAACATTTTGTCTTATTGACTCGAACAATACTTTGCTTGTAGCCTACTATAGTAATGTCGCAATATATCTGGTAAAATTTCAGAATTAAATCTGAAAATGCCGACCCATTAATGCAAATAGGCTATGAAGCACAGCAGTTTGACTTTCGCAGCCGGTATACCAACAAGGTTTGTCAAAACATTTTCATATATTTGAACCTGAAAGAGAACTACAGTATATATTTAAAAATGACTGCTTATAACGCATCCTGCATCACATCGCTGGGTAGTTCCTGCTATACTGGTATATCTCAGACAGTTTTAAGTAGGGCATTGTTCAAAATGAAAGGGCAAGTGTCAGAGTGTGAAGCTGTTGTATACTCTCAATTTGCAGGGGCGATGAATACGGGCTTCGAGAAATGCAGCGAGCTCGGTGCGTAAATTTATGGTCTTTTGTAAAGCGCATCATCAGCATTCAACCGTCTCGCCACTATACATCTTCGTTAGGTTTGCCCCAAAGTTGGCGCAATAAATCCAAAATCATCTTGACGTGTTTGAGGCAGCAAATTGCTTCACTGGGCCCGGGGTCTTAGCTGGTGCCACATTTTCCAGCCCTGGAGACAAAAATAAAAGAAAGAAAGAAAGAAAAAAAAAACCGTAGAGTAATCCTAGCAGCGGGATTTGAAACCAGTGCCTATACCTAGCAGCACACAAACAAGAAGGGTTCTTTTGGTGTCCCTGGACTAAGCCTGAGTCAGGATAGAAATTTTGGGAATAAGGCTGGTTGAACAGTGGGCCTGGTTGGAATAGCTCGCGCGGCAAATGCAGTGGAAAATGAGTGGGAATGGAGGATTCTGGGCGGCGGCCAAAGAGTGCCGCAATCCGGGTAGAAACAAGTGGACAAGGTCATTTTCCCGTTGAAACCTCTGCTCCGAAGGGAAAGGCCCGCCTATAGTGAGGGGGGTCTCCACCTCACCCCACCCCATTTAACAGTGAGGAGGGCTTTTCTTGCGGCATCATAATCATCTGGGCGAAATGGCAGCTCCTTGCATGATAAACATGCCTCTTGCGCTCGGGCGGTTGCACGCTCCCAACTTGGCACAAATGGTTGCCGCGTCTTCCCGGAATCACTCGGGCAAACTACCTCAACAACTCCCCCCAAGTTTTCAGTCCTGCGGTTCGAGTGGTGGTGTGCACGACTCATCGCTTACGTGTGCTGAAAACTGCCTCTTCTCTATTCCAATGGCAAGGGGGGCATTTTGACTATTTGCATGAGCTCAGGTCACAGTCTAGTGTCAAATACAGGACCTGAGCTTTTTCAGATAAGATGTGAGTTGATTTGAAATAAACAACTTCATAAGATAATTTCTGTGGACAGTTTGCAGCACTATTCCGCCACAATATGTTAATTAGTTCTAATTAAATCAGCTGCGGGACTATTTTTAAAGAGGAAGGTAAATAGTACTCGTTTACTTACCAATCAGCCCCAGCATCAACCTACAGCTTCCCTGAAAGTATTACTGTAATTATATCTCTAATGAACTCCCAATTTACAGTCACATGTAATCAAATCTAGAATCATGTTGACCCAAAGTGCATGCAGTGCTCTGTAACAAGTAGAATCCATTTGTCCCATGCAACCATCATTTCAACGCTGGGAATTCAATGTCCAAAGGTGAGTTGAATATTGACCGCTCACGTAGAGGTACAGTATCTTACGCAATTACTGGCTAGCCGCAGGGGGAAAAAATGGTCTGCTCTCTGTGCCTCCCAATTCAGGACATTTTTTCTGTGTAGTTCCAAGTAACTCAATTATAGCCCGGTTGAAGGCAAGCTATCCGGATAATTGAAGTACTGTATAGAAGGCAACAAGCTATAGCAAGGGGACCTTGTGAAAAGGCTCGTGACCCTTGTCTTGTAGCGCAATTTTGGAAGGCTCCAGGGTGACTTTTTTTTAACGGGCTAGAGGTCGGGTCGTTTCCTTATTCCTTCCACCCCCCTCCCCACCCCCATCTTGCTGTTTTTAACCTTTAGCGCCAGGCTTCTTTTCCCAATTAAGCTCCCACGAACGAGCACGGAATGGCACGGCCCCAGAATCAATCCCCCCAGCACTAGCACGACAAAGAAAGCTTGTCCCAGCTAAAGGGTTTGCTGCTCTGAAGGTGGCGCTCACCCTGAGAACCGAAACCTAGTGAAGGGGACAAAAACGAACTGAGGTAGACTTGTGACTGTCTGAGAGTGTCAGGTGGCGTTGGCGGTGTGTCCTCTTCCGTTGAAAGGAAGTCGAAGAGGAAAAAAAAAAAAAAACAGTGAGAAAAAAATCTGGGCCGTTCTATGAGGCGTGGAAGATCATCTCAGAGGGCGCTCAGCCTTCAAGAAATTGCCATCCCATCGCCTTTTCATGCATAAATCTAGATCAAAGCATGGGTGGGGTAAGGTGGGGAAGGTTAGGAAAAATGGGATGGTTGAAGAGGTGGGGAACCAACTTTGTCCTCATCCTAGCTCTCGCGTTTTTCTCTCGTTCGCTCGTCTTAAAAGGCCATGGGCATTCCGAGAAAACTACAGATACAGCTTTTATTGGATTTCAGGTTTTGCACCAGCTCACTCCCTTCCTATCTGCCCACTTTTATGTGAAACGAATTATTGTCGGGAAATTTCAATATTGGATGCATCCCGAGACGGAGAGGTTTACTGGAAAATATTCCAACATAATTCGACAGGATATTGCTCGAATAGGATGCGGTCAAAAATTGATAGCAAAGTTGTCAGTACTCCATGTCAGCTTTCTATTGCTGATTCGGTTGTGTAATCTATTTATAAGCTAGGCAGATAAGAATAAGTAAAAATCCGTGTCGCCATCCAACTAATGGCTCCCCCTACAGACTCGACAACTACCACTCTAATGCACACGGGTGAATTACACCACAGGAAAAAAAAGGGGTGGGAGGTGTCGGAAAGGTTGGAACACTTGGAAGAGTGGGTGTTAATTCCCAACTTGAGAGGAATGCTGCGGATGTGGTGGAAGACGGAACAAAAAGTGGCCAGGGATTTGGCCCCCTTGAAAGTAATCCACTTCTAACCAACTTAGCACCGGGCAGTAATGGAATATATCGGAATGAGTGTATGGACCTGAGGGCATAAAAAAAAGCCCCCCACTCTCCGCGAATAATTTTTTCATGGCCTTCACTTATGAATCCGGGAAAAGCCTGTGTGGGAAGCCATGCAGAAACATCTGCGTGAGCGGAGAGAGGGGGGTGGGCATCCTTGCTAATGTGAATTACCCCATTTGCTTAATTGCCCAGATTGGTGGGGAATCCGGAAACAGACCTTGGCTGCAATCGCTGAGTGATTGGTCCGAGGCGACTTTAGAGGCCGACGCGTTTGCATCTGAATGCCCCAGCGAAAATCATTTGCATGACTGATGGCGACAGGCTCTTTCCAGCAGCCTGCGAACCCCAGATTTACGTCCCATTTAGACAGCGGGCGCCAAACTGCGGGAATGTTGTCGCAGGATACCCGCGGAACGTCTTTTGTGAGACTTGACTCAGTCCCTGCCGATTTGAATCCGAATGACGAGTAATTACCTTCGGAGCGCTCCTACTCCCTAAACTTGAGCATCTAACGCATAATTAATTAGGAGAGCTTTTCTACCCTGAAAATCACATAGGTCACATCCCTATTTCTACCAGGGCCAGGTATGATTATCCGTCAAGTGCTAACCCCCAAACCTACATACTTCATCGTTGCGTCATATACGTTTACCGCGCGCATGTGTGCAACTTTCTAGGGGACATCCCTGGAACCTCTTCCGCTCCTGTGCAATCCGACACGATTTCAACTCAGCCGGTGGGTGGAATTGAATTCAAACTTTATGTCCGGGCGTTTGTTACAGCATGGAGATTCCGGGCCCTTCATTTAAGCCGGAAAGTAACCCAATTTATCTCTCGTACGCGTCGTTTTAGAGCGTCCTTCACAATGTGGCCTTGCCGAAACGTAATTTCTGCAGGAAATTGTCGCACGCTATTTACGTATAGTCGGTGAATCGCTTTTGTTCAGATTCTCTACAAAAGCTACGTGTTGAATTTAAAAAAGAAAAAAACCTAGCTCTCAAGTCGGTTGCACGTACTTGCATGATTAGACCCATATTTTATTCCCCCGGACTCTGCACGTACAACCGGTCCTGGCTTCAAATCTGATTACACCGTGTAAATAGTCCAAAGAAAAGGTCCCACGGTTGAGAGTAGTTCGACCTCCACCTGCTGATTAGGGATGCTTGTTCTGGAACGGGAGTCTGTACGGTGCGTTCGTTTCTCCGGGTAATGTGGCCTCGACCACTTTTATTCATGCCTATACCCGTATCTGTGCTGCGCGTGAGGAATTTTATAATCGAGTTCATTAAGGAAAAAGCAGTCCTTATTTACCTCGAATTTCCGCTTGGTTCGGGAAAAAAGGCGGATAATAACTGGGAGCAGCCAAGGGAAAAATTGGATATAAAAGTGGGTCTGCTTCCCAGTTGCGGATCTAAATGAAAACAGCAGCCATTAGCGAGTGACCACGAAAGCCGTGGCAAAGGCAGAAAATTTCCATTACGTACAGTCCTGTGGTGGATAGGCTTGGGTAGGAAAAAAAAAGAAGCTCCGCCCTCCCGGTTTAGGCCAAATGCAGGCTTGCTCAGTTGGACTGTCCCCCGGAACCACAAAACTGGCAAAAAGAGCTTTTCCCTCACATCCCTTCAGCTTTCTCTCTAACCCAGACCGTCGCAATATATTTCACATCGATCCCCCCTACTTTTCCTGGCTCCCTCCCTTCCCACAACATACTATCCGCATGCCCCACCGCTTCCCAATGGTCATCTTTTACCAACGCAGACAACACGCCAGAATCGTGAATCATCTCACCAAAAAGAGCTCCCAGCACACACACACACAAAAAAAAAAAACGAAACGAGAAAGTGAGACGGATATGTGCCATTTCTTTTTTTCTTCTTCTTCCAAACTCTCCGTTTTCCTGGGAACTCAAGATGGGTGGCATACAAATGGAGAGAGAGGGGGGGGGGAGGTAGAGCTGGGAAAATGGTTAACTGGAGTTGGCACCGGAGTGATGGACGGTAAAGGATGGAGTTTTTCACATGAGCCTCGACAGCATGCTTAGGTGGTTCTTGACGACGATGATGCCTCGCCCACTATCCAAAAAATCCCAGGTTTTTATGCACTTTGCAGTAATAAGGTCGACTCTGTACTTGGCGGTAGGGGGGGGGGGGTGACAAGTTAGCCTCGGGATAATTTTGCAGATATGTTTGCTTTATGCCTTCCTCCGGCTCTGAACAGATGGGGTATATTGATGACGGGGGACCAGTATTGATGTCGCATAGGCCAATGCAAATTGACGCCGTGGAATCTGTTTGATTGCAGGACTGGGCGGTGCAGGACCGCATGTCGAATTTCACGCCAGAAAATTAATTTTGTTGCAACTGAAAGAACACGTTAATATGGTGCGGTGTAATTATTGCATTGTGCCTCGGGCTTCCGGGAGATCGGTTCTATTCTTTTGATTTGCGCATTTAGTTAGTAGCACGATCCCCCCAGCCCTTGATCTTGCATGGTCAATGCGTCGGGTACTCATAAAGCACGAAACAAAGCTTTAATTGGAGCTTGGATGAAGCGAATGTATTAATCATAGGGTAGATAACGACGGGTTTTATCCTTCCAGCTAAAACTGCGCATCGGGTTAGCCATAAAACTGACGTGAGTCCCTGAACCATTTCAATCCTGATTTCGTATTTATCAACTCCAGGTACCATACTTTTTTTTTCCAAACATAGATAAGTCCAATCTGGATGTTGCTACTCGGAATATTATTGCTATGCACATGCACAGTAATGAGTGAACCTCATCTTGATGAATACAGAACTATTTGATTTTTTCTCTACTCTGAAGTAGGGTACTGGAAGCCCCTGACTTGTAGGCAACGCGTTGAGCAATAGAGGCGCATAGGTTATCTAGTGACCAGGATGAAAGGCAACTGAGACCAATGTACGCCTGTAGATTATACTTCTGGTGGTACAAGTGTGCTGCAGGATGACCCCTGGACAACCTTTTTAAATTCACTGCACACACATGTAGTTCATGAATGGAACTGGTATTCTCAAAATTTCGTCACTTAGAACCGCTCGATTGCTTCTTTGATGAAGTCTTTGAAAATGTGTAAGTGTCCGGAACTTGACGGACTGAACCGAAAGTGGGTAGAAATGCATAGGAAATGGAACTGTTCCTGAAGAGTAAGTCGTCCTTCTTGGAATTTTCTCACTTACAGACAAAAGTTGGGACGGAAAGTTGTAAGTGATGGTGGGCAAGTGTTTTCCCGCAGAAAAGCTGGCCTTTGTCCCTGGAGAAGCCGCACCCTACGGAACTTGCAGCCACAAAAGCTCAATCTCGGCTTCGACATGATGGATGAGAGACTACTCTACCCTGGTACAAAGCGAGAGTGAAGTGTAGGTGGATGAGAATTGGAGAAAGGCTTGAGCCTACTTGTATACGCATTGGTTTCGTGAACATTGCGATGAACTGCGGTTAAAAGCTCATCCCATCCCCGTCAAGCTGTTAGTTACAAGCTCGAGCGAACACCAATGCCCAACAGCCTATGAAATGTACACCATCAATATGTATGTGTGGGCTGCATTGTGGTGCGCCACAGGCAGGTCCAAATTCTGTTATCACAAGGATGGGTGCAGATTATTAACGCGTTGGACGGGGGACGCTCCCCATAATTAGTCCAGAACAGATACATGTGAGACACCCATTTTGAGTCCGCATTTTCCATTCTAGAAGCCGCTGACTAATTCGGTTAGGTAGGTGAGACTTGGAAAGGAAACGACAGCACGTGCACCGGTTTCGAAAAGAGTATAGAAGGTGGCTCTTCCCATTCATTGTGATTTGAGCGTCCTCCCTCTTTTTCCCATTTCGACTAATGGGGAGAGGTGGAGAGGCGGGAGTAGGAGGGGGATGGACAGTCAGTATACGAGATTCGATGCTCCTAAAATTTCATTAGACCAGATGAGGTCCTCATGCCGACGCGCTGACTACCACCAGACACGAATTTCTACTCGGCCAGAAGGCAGGGCCTGCTGTACTCTATACTGACTTTATGACGCTGAATTTTTATCCGTGAGAAAATGGGCCTGCTTTTTCTGGCTGCCGAATCGATATCAAACGGGAGGTAAGGGGGAGGGTGGCGGGGGAGGGGATGCGATGGGCCTTTTGTGGAGGCCGAGAGGCCTCATCCGGCGCCGCTAGAGGAATAGAAAAAAAAGAGGAAAAAGGGAAGAAAAAAAACTAATCCCACGCTCGGGATGCGCCAATGTGGAAATGCACGGCGTCGCTCTTTCATATATTTCTCTGCATTCACCTACCGTCAAGAAGGTTCCTCATGTTTGCCTCCGGGTCACGTAAATTCCCTATTCAATTACCAAGAGCTCACGAATCTGCACTGCATTGGGGAGATGTGTGCTAAATGTAAGTAGTAACAAAGTGGTGTTTGTTCATATCTCGGGTGTAATGCACTGAGATAATGCACCTATTTGAACAGGTTAAGCTGTACGTTTAAAGCGGGAGTAGGCTGTGTAGACCGGAACTCGAAATGCGCACCCACTTTTGCTTGTCAAATATGAAATAGGAGAATATTCAATGCGAAGAACTTAACAACTATATAATAAGATTACCTACGTAATAAGATTACCTACAACATAGTATAGGACCTACTTACATGTGAGCAGGCTAATCTCCCCACCAGTGTTAATGAGTCAAATTATTAATCACAGATTAATTATGAAACCAGTCCAAGTTAAAGCCTAGCTTAATTTAATTAAAGAGGGCCTTTCCTATAATTCCTGTATAGGATTTAAAACATTCTTAGAAAGTCTGAAGACTCACTAATTGAATTAATTTTCCGTCTATTAAAATTACGTACAATGACGACCATCTCAGAGAGGGTCTTGAGACACACATCTATTTTTTTGGCGGCTCCAACTGGCAGCGCACAGCTTCTACTAATACCCTCCACCTACTGTACCGTAAATGGAAAGAAAAATAATAGAGTAAAGTTTAGGAGAAAAATTGGGCAGTGGCATTGCAGAGTTTCATCTTCGGGTGGCTGCAGTCGCAGCATCCGATACGGTAACCGGAGCTGCGCTGGGGAAGTAGGGCGTGCTATCGGAGTACTTTCGTCTCTGCATGAACAAAGGAAGAGCCATCGAAATCCATCACAATCCGCCCTACCGATATGAAAGGGCCTGGAGCGTCCCCCGAATGGACCCAAAAGGAAGCCTCGAATTCCGTCCTCTGCGGCTTTCAAACCCCCCGAGAGAAACGGTCATTCCTGTTTGCTTAGAACCTGACCTATACACCAAATATTTTTTCCTTGACGTACTGCAGCCCGCACTTTTTTCTCTCCTTACAGGTGAACACAGCCCTGATCCTGCTGAGTCTGAAGCATCTCTTCGCCTTGAGACCCTACACCCGCAAATCAGATGTGGCCGGGCTTCGTCTGTCTCTGCGAGCCGGTGCTATTCTCCTGCCCCTCTTCGTCATCTGCTGGTTCTTCGGTGTCATCGCACTTGAGAGCACATCTACCATCGTCTTCCACCTGGTTTTTGCCGTCACCTACGTGCTTCTGGTGAGTATGCATCAAAGGGTCCAGATGAGCCGTCCGTCTGCTGTCGCTTTGTATTGATACAAGCACTGGTGCTCGCATCCCAGGGGATAACCAAACCCATCAGTTTGTGTCGCTCAAGACAATGGCAGCCACTTTGCGTGCTTGCCAGCCTGGAAAGTGGAAAGTCAGATGGACTTTTTTTCTCTCTCTAAAATCGCTCATGGCTGCAACTGACGCCATCTATATGTCACCCACCCAAGAATAGTGGGAGGTATCGGTATATTCCTTGCAAATGTGTTTGATAAAGCAGACATAACTTATTCATGGGTTGTTAGACATATGCCTATCCGCTACAAATGATTGCATTCGATTCACCCTCAGACGGCACCGCCCTTTAATCGTCAAGCAATGTATAGGCCTTCAGTTTCTCCATTAGAATCACAAATCGTAACCAGTTCTCTCCAGCGGCCGTTCCCACCCACTTAGCTTTTTCTCGGATTTTCCTTTCCGCGTATTGGAGAAGGGCAGTTATTCGAAGCTTCCGGAAAGGAAGAGAGATTAGTCCCAAAGAGACGTCTGCTGGGACTCGGTTCTGGATAAGGAATGGCCCAGGCGAGACACTGTCTAAATTTATGGGTTGCCTGTGCTATGCAAATAAGGAGCACAGCCTTAATGGTCAAAGTTGAAACTTTTCAGGGCCTAATAAAGGCCACGGCAAGCTCCAGGAGTGTACATGGGTCCTTTTTTTTTGGGAAGGTTCCCGAAGCCCCATTTCCTACTGCTATACAGATTTCGGTTGCTCGTTACTTTCCGCCGATTTATGGTTAGTCGGGGGACGAGGCGCGAAATAGGTCTGCGAGAAGCAATTAAGAATGTATAACTTGGACCATCCATCCCCAGCGATGGCTTATTTAGGGCCGCCGGATACTTTCCATTTGGATTTATCGCCTTCACTTTTGACTCAGACGTAATTTTGTTTGCCTTTGTTCGTTAACACGTACAATAAGCTCGGGCTTATTAACTCCCGGCTAAAGAGTTGATCTGCTGCGGTGCCCTCATTATAAAGGCCTAATCTCGGGTTTTATGGTTGTAATTACATCTTCATTAGTCAAAGTACTGACGAACATACATCGCGCTTGGCAAAAATAATGTCCTCTGAGCTGATTACACGTCTTAAGGATCAATCACATTAATACTCGATGAATAGCGGGTATAGGTGTAATGACCTGATGAGCAACTCTGCTTCAGTTATCGAAACGCCACTAATAAATGCCCACTGAATTATTGACTTTTGATTGCTAATCATTTTTGAGAGTGGCAATTGAATTTGAACAAGGTGAACGGCAAGTCAACAGGTTTCCAAATCCCTACAGCCGTAGCACTTAAAACACAGTCGACCAGTAGTGTCCAGGGATTCATCCACATGATCCCACTGCACTAGCTCGGCTTTTCTAATGTATTGGCAAACCTCGGAAACAATCCTCCGTTCCGAAGCTTGCCTGATTTCAATTTTGAAAAGTGTTTTCCATTCATCAGGCTTGGCCTTTGATCCGAAATCGCTTTGACCCTGGGTCTCCAGGGCGAATGTGATTTTTGGCTGCAGGAGATGTGATTAAATAAACTTTCGCCTCGGTGCACCCCGATTTTGCTCTTTAGTTTTCTCTACTCCCCCCCCCCCTCCCCCAGCTCCCCATCCGCAAACCCACCCCCCAGCCACCTTCCCCCACGGCCAACCCCGACCTTTCCAGGCTTGCTGACGTCACGTGCAGGGGCAGACATGGGAAGCTTAATTACAGGGGAGGGAATGGGGGGATGTCAATAGATTCATCCCAGGCTGCGGAAATGTTGACACTGGCAAGTCCCTGTACTCAACTTGTACCCACACATTTCAGAACTGGCTGATCTTCCTCTTCTTCTGCGCGCTCAACAAGGACGTCCGACAACTGGTCCAGAAGAAACTCTGCAGCCGTTGGCAGCACCGCGACTCCTCACCTGCTCCCATCGTGGCGTCCAGTCGCTGGCCTGAAGATGCCAACCGACGACCATGCGACGCCGAGCCACTCCTGGCGCTTCCTCCTGAAGACCTCGGCCTGTGCTGGGACGACCTCGGAGCCGCCTCTACCGCACCTCTGCAGCCGCCACAGCTCTCCTTACCGCCACCGCCGCCCCCACCTCCGCCCCAGAGAAGACCCTGGACCGGCCACGAGTTGTATGAGATGCGTCTGGATTGCATCAGTACCATCAGTGCTTGAAACACCACCAGCGATGTTTCATACCCAAGGTGACCTCCCGCTGGGGTCATATACCGGTGGGTATGATCAAACTAGGCCAGACCCTCTCATTGCTGATCAAAGGCGGTGGCAGTTGGGGGATCTCGTCCGAGTTGACCACACGGGGCGTCCAGGACACGCATCAGAAATGGAGGGCTCTATTTGTACAAACCACGCGATATTTTATACCGACGCCCCGCCAACAACCGCACCGGCTCTCCTAACCATTCAAACTGCCCCACTTTGTGCAGAACCATACCAGCCACCGACAGCAACAAATTACTTCACCGTGATTGGACTGTACAACAAGACAGACTTTTCCAAAAAGTTGGAGACGAGTTGCTTTCCCACGCCCCGTTTTCTAGTTGACTCTTGGGAGCCAGTCTTTTGTCAATGCTCTGTAATCCTAAACGGTCCATTTCCCATGCAGGCAGCAGACCGAAAACGTGTTGACACGCCCATCGACAATGTCGCAGTTACCACCATCTCCTCCTAAAAAAAATTTGAATGCCACCAAGAAGACGTCAAGTGAACCTGTATGTCATGGATTTGATATTCCATACCCAAGTCGACACAACAATTGTGAAAATGGACGCAAGTGAATGCTGATATGTTTCCTCCCCCACGCATCCGCCACAAAAGGCTGGTCCGGACACCCTTGGGAATCGAACTAGGTCTTTCCCGCCCCGAAATGACGATAACGACCGCAATTCCTCCCGGATTCCAACTGCTATTGACACAGCTCCCTCTAGGCGCAATTGTAGGGGAGAGCCTCCATTTTTTCCCCACCATGCACCCTTCACCTTACAAGCCCAGCATTTACAGCTGCCGTCTGGAGATTCTCCACTTCTTTGCCTGTCCGTTTTTTTTTTTTTTGGGGGGGGGGGGGTATTGCCCCCTTTCAACCACCATCTTTTTGTTTTCAAACCGGAAAGAAAGAGAGCCGGCTCGTACACTGATTTGAGAATTTATGGCACTATTTCTTTCTGGGGCGGACCTTCAATTATATAGGCGGCCTTCTCTACGATAAGCTGAGAACGATATAAAAGCCGAGTGTTGCCACAGTGACACTGAAGGCCCAGAGCGAGAATGAAAGTGTCTTTTCCGCCCTGATTGGCACGGAAGAAATCTGAGTGGGAGAGGAGGGCCGGGGGGAGCTGGAGAGAGGAGCCCGGATGGCGAGCGCCGGAATAAATTGGAAACCTTGAAAGGGCTCTCCCTCGACCCCCCCCCCCCCCTTCTTTTTTTGCTCCAGTGACTATCGCCGCTCCCGCAGAAAGTCTAGCGAACCTAGTGTAGCTCCAGCTGAGAAATCGAATGCAGAAGAACGGTGCAAAGCAAAGAGGGAAATTTCCCTGCCTCGTCTCATCTCTCGCCGGGGCCTTAATTACCCGAAGAGAAGGTTTTTGGCCGGGATGGAACAAGAAGAGATTTCAATTGCTACTCTATTCCCGGGTCTGAAATTAAGACCCGCTTTTGCCGTGCCATCCCCTTACTCTTTTATGACTCGAGTGTTTTCATTCACTCGGGTTCAGACGTGCAATGGCACATCTTAATTACCCATCCGTACTTGGCTGATGCTTGGGTAAAATGATTCTTTCCAAAAGTCGCGCATCTTATCTTGCAAGGTTTACACGCGTGTAGAATCATAATAGGCGATGGACTAAGTTGGCTTCTTTCCGATCCGGTGGGCCAAGTCAAATGCCTAGAATACTGGATGAGCAGGGAGCAGACTTTGTCCATCAGCAGAGGAAGCCCCGGCTGCCAGGTCATTCAAGTGTTGGCTTCGTGAGACTCTAGCTAGCATGCTGGAATGAGCAGACTGCGGCAGGTCCATCATATACGGTACAATATTAGAACTTTGCATCACACGCTACACAAGTTTCATATTGACTGCCACTCAAATCAACTGTTCCGCATGTAATTAAATGTTTGCCTGACTTCAAAGCGGACGGAAATTTCATAAATGGAGAGTAAAGCTGCTTTTAAGCCTGGGAAAACATCAGGTCATTAACAAAATAGTTCTATTTTTACTGCTTAAATAGAATCATGACGCTTCGTGCTTGATATTTTCGCAAAAAAGAAGAGAGTACTATCCAGATTGTGAGGTCTCCTTATAGAAGCTGTTTTAATTTCGGGCATTGTCAGCCTGTACATACATAGTTTGTAACTCTATTTTGCCAGAGTATATCACTGTTCGGCACAAAGCATCTTGGACCAATGTAACCCTCTGACGCTATCCAGCGAATAACACGTGACTGTGTCCTGCCCGCTAAAAAATCAGAAAAAAAACAAAAAACAAATGGAAGATAGAGAAAGCTGAAAAAGTTCAATAGTTATTCCTCGCCTGAGATAGTGACTTTTCACGCGAGTGCCAAAAATGTGTCAGATGCGCTTCGTTTTGTGTCCAGACACGTGCATGTGAGAGTGTGAATGCTGTGGGTGTCATTTTTTCGTCCACTTTGTCATGTGGGGAAAGGTAGAAAATGTGTGACTCTTGTGCTATCTAACCATGTTCTTGGAATTTCCTTTTCCCAATCACCCCTGCCATCGCCCTGACTGGAAAAAAAACTCACTTGTAAGTGGTCTCTTTGCTGTCTCTTAACAACCGAACTGCTCAAAATGTAGAGTAACATGTTTCACTGGTATATGGAGTAGACTAATCCCCAAAACTCTTAGCCATTAGCAGTATGGTGCAGCTGTAACATTAGAAGGTTGTTAACAGGCACTGTTTCCACACCGTGCATAGAGTCACATGTTACAATGTAGAGCCTGTGTGGAATAAAACCGGGGCAGTGCCAACCCACATATTTTTTTTTGGTTGGGATATAAACTCCAATGGGATACCTGGTAATCACAATTTATTACAAGCCTTGCAGACTAACATTGCAAAAATAACCACTCTGTGTGACCCAAGCAGGAATGGAGCACGTACTATACTACAGGAACATTTAATACTGCAAAATAAAATGCGCATTGTTTTCTCATGCAGGGTTGCCAATTCCACAGATGCGTCGTACATGATTGGTGGAAGTAAGGCACTTGATCAGGAATTCACCAAGGTCGTACTTGGATACCAGCCGTGATGGAGACTTGTCGTGCTCTACCACATAACCGCCACTTGTTGAAGGTGTGTCTAAAAAAGCATTGGTAAGTTTATAGTGCATAAGCCATTGAAAGACAAGAGAAATTCACCTGCTATATGTGGTGGCAATACTGCAACCCATTCGCGATCACTGTCTTTTAGAGCTTCTAGCATTCGTTGATGATCTTCTGTTATTGCTTGATACCTCTCAGGAACTTTGCTCTTTTCCCAAAATAAAAATGCTAGGGACAAAATGACAAAATATGGTAAATGCAATATGTTTATAATACATGTTGGATGATAACAGTGGTATATAGTCAAGAGAAGTTCTAAGAGTGACCTTGAGATTATCTTAATAACCTGTAGAAACAATTTTTCCCATGAGATACAACATAAGAGGGAGCGACACACATGAGGTAGGTGCCAAGAGTTTCTGGCCTCACTCCAGGGGTGATGCTAATAAAACAACGGTAATGTTAGGTAGTGCCATTCATGAGTGAATGATTGTACAAGTTTCTGCTTGACAATTGTGTCACACATTTGAGTAAACTAATTTCAGCCAGACGAGTTGCACCATTTCAGATCATGTTGAAAACAGAGTACCAAGAAAGCCTTCTCCCAGTGCTATTGAACAGAGACTCTGACTTCGAGGAGCTTGACCAACCAACCTACAGCCCAGACTGTGACATTTACCTGTTTTCAAAACTCAAAAAGACATTCCAGGAAGAAAAATTGAAGAGTTGCAGGAGGCAGTTTATAAGCACTTGCAGACAAAACTTTGCACAATTTCTGCAATGGAATTGTTTGCTAATCCAGAGATGTAAAGAGTGTGTTGTAGTACAAGAAGAGACTAGTATTAAAAAATGACAGTCATTTTATATCCATGACACCTGGAACATAGACAGGCCAGAACGTTTGGTGCCTACCTCATACAGGACTCGTACAGAAATGTTTATAATATTGCTTGCTGTAACCTGCTTACAGGCATTTATTTCTTGGCAACAATTTTTTCAAATCAGTGGTACCATATCCTGCTTACTCGTATATCAGGCTTCTCGTATGCCCAAAATAATAACTCATAAATAGCTTATAAGTATCTTGGAGCCTATGGAGCCCCATAAGCACACCAGCTAGTCTCACTCTTCATTTTAAGGTCCCCCCCGGGAGCAATAGAGGATAGAGTGATCTGCCCACAGGCAGTTTTAGTCCCAGTTTTAGCCTTAGTATAAAAGATCAGCCAATCGACATGGGCCACTCTGCCCTTCACCCCAGAGTAGCCTGTGCCAATTGGCAGTTCACTTAGACTAAAACTAGTGCTAAAACTGCCTAAGAGTGCATAATGATTTTGTCAAGCAGCTGACCTACTAGTATTCCTTTCCGCCCTCATGAAAGCAACAAGACTCCCTTTCCAACATCTTCCTTCAAATAAATATGTGGGAATCTATATGCACTTTTCAGGCCAAGGCATGGTTTTTCTTGTACATTCTTGTATTTCTTGTATATTGCTTGAATTTTTCACACTGATTTTTACTTATTTGTGCTTTTTAGGTGGGGTTTGCTTGCAGGAAGAAGCCTGAATTTAGCTAAGAAACATTTGCACAGAGGCTATTTCAGAGATTAATGTGTCAGGAGTTGATATACATACATGATATACAGACAGAAATACGCTTCACATCATATGCCTTTGTAGCTGCCAGGATGTTTTTCAGTCCGTCGGAGAGTAGGGTTGTTGGGTCAAGACTTCCTCGAGTTCCCAGAGCAACAACCACAGCATCTTGCCCTTCAACTGCTTTTTGTACATCTTCAGCATTTGTGACATCTCCGATGACAACATCTACTTGAAGACCTTCAGGAATTTTTGATGGTTGCCGGACAAATGCTCGCACCTTAAAACCTTTGAAATAGGAAAAGGAGGAGGTAAGTAGCAGGCACTATATTTGCAATAGCACCTCAAATGAGAAGTTAGGATGCACTGTATATAGGTATTCCAAGAAGGCTGAGAAGTTAGTGTTTTCTCAGTGAATCAATGAAATGTCTCAAGAGTATTGATCTGCATAATTAATATCTGCCAGAAAGTTAAACAAGTTCCCCCTAAGAAAGTAGGAAATCAGAAGTACTGACTGGCTCTACCTAGGACCCGAAGCTAAGCAAATCACTGAATGACAATTGTTGGCCATCCCCTTAACCACACAGATAATTATTGGTATGCCCATAAAAATTTAAAACATTTAGTGGCAAATAAGAATTTCAAGCCAGATTAAAACATTATCCATATGAAAAATCCATCACCCAATCATATTGACAGGACCTGAAATTGACAGGTATAGAAGCTTAACAATTTGGTTCCCGACCATAAGGGAAATTGCACATGCGCAAATATTGGAAATAATTTTTTTTTTGTGAGGACAGGGCTAACCACAGTGAAGAACTAAGGTGTTTGCTTTTTAGCCCAGACGTGAAGGACCACTGCAGTGCAGGTGCCGTTAACTCCTGCTTGCTTGACCTTCCGCCTGACCTGGGAATGAGGCATTTTTGATACTTCTTTGGCTTGGTGAATCTAGGGAAACCAAACCAGAAGTGGGTAAAAATCACAGAAACTATTTTAACCTAACCTATTTTATGGAGACAGGCTACACCTGCCTGAATCTAATCAAAATTTTAATCCATGAGCAATTTTCTAAATGATATGAAACTAATTATATTATCATTAAATTTATTCATGATTTTCAACAGCTTTTTAAATCAGTCATACTGATAGTGATTGCACCAACTGAGTGTCACGATGAAAATTGGTTGATGGAATAAGTCTGGCAACAGAACATTGATTAAAAGTTATGATTTCATAAAAGACCTTTGCCAAGGGGATGGTCATACTTTATTCACCTGTTCCTGCAACTTTTGATGGAAGTATAAAATAATTGCATACATAGAAATTGTAGATTGGGAGAACTATGTTTATCCTTTCAAGCTGAAATTCACAGTGATTTTTTTTGCACCCATTAACACCCATGAACAGTGTCAATTTCATTATGTTATATTTGATGGTCTTTTCGAGGTTAATTCAAACTTAGAAGCCCAAAGTGAATATGGGCAAGTAGCCCAATCTTTCCACATGTGACATCACCATTGAGAAAGCCCAATTGACCTTCAAATAAGAGATGTAAATCTTCTGCTAGTGTATTACGACATGGGAGCCACGGGGTTACACCACTGCAACATGCTGTTCTATATTGAGACCATATTACTGCCACGATCATAGCAACGCTTGTACCGTAATATTGAATACCCAGTTTGAACGTAATCATGCATGATGGTGCCTGAAATTCACTGAAAAAAATGGATCATTTTGTCTTGAGATTCAAAGGTGTCCTTCATGTAAGCATTATTTTCTGCTCATGCTCATGTTTGCTGATTAGGCTCACTACACAGCAGGTGAAACAGTAGCAGATTTTATTAGTCTGCAGGCTCGTCCCAGGGGACAGTTTTAAATCACTTTTGTAGTTGAATGTACTATCTGTGCAGTATTATTCTGGGCACTTTCAAGAGCTTTTCTTATGGGAGAGTGTCAGCAATAATATGGTGCCGACAGTACAACTCATTGGGAGTTGGGACAAACTTTAGGCTGCAGATATTGGGAAAATACCAGTCAAACTCGAGCAATCCCTTGCATGCGCTGTAGCAATAACTCAACCTTGAATTTGTCTCATTTCATGTACATCTTAAGAAATGTTTTCAAGTACCTTAAGTTTCATAATTAAGGTTGGATCCAGATCAGTTGAAATGCCACATGTCCAGTCCTATTGGTGCCCTGAGGGGGGGTGGGGAAGGAAAAAGATGGGGGAGACAAGCGTGAGGGTATGCATGTTCAGTTCTTCTGGCTGAGGAAAATTTGGCAGTACTGAAGTACCAACTTGACAATGGCCTGCAACATCTCAACTGATATGGATGCAGGCTTAATTTTGAAATACACAGTATAAGAATGAAAATACTGAGAAGGATACAGTAGTAGGAGATTAATACTAATTTAGTGCGAAACTAATTTGAATGGATTCAGTTTCATCGAGCATACTGTGCTGTGATACCAGCTTATTGCAATAAACAAAAAACTGTTGGGTATTCTCAATGTTAATTAATTTAGGGTATTACAGCGAGCTCAGAAAGGTAATATTTTTACATCCTCAAGCCTAGTGGTACTCCCAGAGCAGTCTATGGCCCACTTGCAGACTGCAAGGGCCTTCCCAGTACACCACAAATTGATCCAAAATTAAATTCATTAGGGTATTCTAGTTTTACTGGCATATCACTTGTGAGGGTGAAGTAGCCAAAGGGGTGCTTTTGTTATACCATAAAAGGGCCCCAGTCAACACAGTTTGACTGGTTGGTTGGTTTATTGGGGAAGTCAAAGCAACTAAGGCTATCTGGCATAAGGGAGGGTGAGAGGGAAAAGGATTTTTGGACTGTGGGAGAGGAAACAGCAAAACCCCCCAAGAAATTCCACCTACACATGTAGAACCTATTGAAACTCTTTACACATGAGAATTCTCTGTCCGACCCGGAGATCGAGCACTGAACTTCAGAGGTAGAAGGCTGTGATGATAGCCACTACACTACCGTGCCAGTGCCACCCATCAACAAAGCTTGATAAGAACTGCTCTAAGCCAGGAGCAAAGTAACAATTTGTCTCTTGTCAACATCATCTACAGTTCATAAATGAAGTACAGTAGAATCCACATAATTGCATTACAGATTACTGCATATTCCTGATAGAGTTTCCAAATCCCCAACTTGTACAGTGCTGGCCAATAATCGAGGCAACCACCAGCGACATTTTTCCGAAGCGGCAGAAGAAGGAATCTGGCTCGCCCTGCTTGTAGCATGCTTATCTTCGATTCCTTCTTCTGCCGCTTCGGAAAAATGTCGCTGGCGGTTGCCTCGATTATTGGCCAGCACTGTACTGCCCAATCTGGGTTCTTCCACATAATCAAATCAGCCAGGTACTACATCGCTCAAAAACATGAGACCATTTTGCACCGAATCGTCTCTATGTTTTTGAGCGATACTATAGTACCTGTATCAAATATTTTAGCAAAAGAACTACATCATTAAGCAGATTCAACTGTGGTTAAAGATGACAGGTGGCTGGACCCTGCAGACCACGGTCTTACAATATACAGGTCTGGTCACCCCCCCCCCCCCCCACCCCCCTCTTATTGTGTTCACGGGCTGATGGGGTGGTAGTGCGTAGGGTTGCCGCGACAGAGCTGCTCAGGGGCTATGCCTGCTGTGAACCTAGTGGGGCTCCTCTGCACTTAGTAGAAGCAAAGCTGTGAGAGAAGCCAGGTGCCCGTTAGGATCGCGGCAGGTGCGGCCCCTGAGCAGGGCTGTCGCGGCCACCCAACACACTACCACCCCATCAGCCCCTGAATGCAAAAAGAGGGGGAGTGACCAAACCTGTGTATTCCAACACCATGCTACAGTCCCAAAAGCAGAATACTGAGGGTTTTAATTTCTAGATTTTGGCCTTGAAAAAAAAGTACCTGCAATGTGCAAGAGGATCTAGATTTGCTTTCCCAGCTCCATTAGACTCTCCAGTTGGTTGCCGTAGTCCTAATGAGGCAGACAAGTAACTTTAGACCTTACCGCACATTACACATGTGGCTTTTTCCAAGGGCAGTACAGTGCTGGAAATTAATTCAGTCATACTGCTAGCGACATTTTCTGATGCCGCAGAAGTGCACATTGAATTGATGGAGTGCGAGCAGTGAGAGTAAGAAATGGTAGA
>KZ538815.1:10273-46341 GCA_000934665.2 Catajapyx aquilonaris | reverse complement strand
GGTCGTCCGCGTCACTCACTCGATTTGTAAACAGTGGCAACAATGGAAGCGCTCTCCATGGGCTGATGTTTGAATTGACCCGCCGGACGGGGTTGCCAGGGAACGGGCTACAATATAAGCAGCTTAGGCTGAATTTGTCAATAACTAAAACGACAAAAAGGTTTGATCACCCTGTATATTGTTGCGAATAATAAAGCAGCAATGAATAACAGAGAGAGATGCACTTTTAATATACATGCCATGACTGGTCTTACTCAGCCTTACTGTAATTCATGTCAGTTTCGTTGTTGGCTTGAGGCTATTTTCTCGCCTTTCAGTGTGCACCACTTGTGCAAAAAATATATATATATATATATATAACAAAAAAAACCAGGGATCTCAAGGTCTCTGCCTGTAAAAGAGGAATGATGTGTTGTTAAAATTTATGAACTAGCAATGATGGCTGTGATAGCCTCAGATTTTATCAATAACCATGCAAAAATTGAGGTATTGGATCTCAACAATACAATCCACATGTACTTGCACTAAAGCTAAGAAAGTAGGGCAAATAGGAAAGTTAATATAAATATAGTATTGATGAATTGGGGAGGTGTGGTGGCCGTGATGGTAACGTCTCGGCTTGCTAAGTGAAAGGCCCCAGGTTCGATCCCCGCCAGGGGAACTTTCCTTTCACCTGCGTCAGGAGGGTCTCTGACCTGCACCAAGGAGGTGTCTGGCAACCTAACCTCCTGGGGAACAGCACATGACCCATTAGCTACGACATTGCACCTTGCACCCATGTTCCCTCCCCAAAAATCCCTATCCTTTCCCATTGTCCTTGTTTCCTTGCACCGGTGAATGAAGTGGAAAATATATATAGAAAAACTGATGGTGGTATGCCACCCCCCGAAGCAGGACGTAATGTACTGAGCAAGGGGTAGTGAAATAAATAAATAAATAAATAAATAGTATTGATGAATTTGTAATTCAGTCACATTCTGATCAGTGATTACAATATGGTATTTTGAAATAAATTTATTTTGTTTAGTGAGTAATGTTTGATCACATTGCATAATAGTTTTAGGATTTGGGGAAATGTCAGAGGGAACCATTCATAGCATGAAACTTCACTTGTGTAAATACATTTGACCAAGAGAAGTGAATGGTTGTAGACACAACTTGGCCTAGTGAAACTGCAGCTCAAGTTGGGAGTTTGATGGGGGCAAAAGAGTTCAAAGTGTATGAAACTAAATTGCTCAACCTATTACATCCGTTGGAGAAGTTCATGAATATGATATACTAATGAAGCTATTGGTGCAATTGATATTTAATTTGCCTAAACATATGTAGGGGTACTTATGGACTTATTGGCCATCATCATACTGTATTACCTCACTTAAAACCTTGCTTAAAGCGGCATACCAGTATAACCCGGGGGTGGCCGGAATGCCGCAATGACCAAGGTAGATTGCCATCATTTTGATCCTTGTCAAATTATTTGGAATGCTGGCACTATGGCCGCCAACTGTATTGTCCGATGTTGATGGGTATATAGCACTGCCCAGCGGCAGCGGCAGCCAGGAGAACCTTGACGTGCTGGTGATGATCCCTGCCGCTAATAGAGGAGCGTCGGGAGCCGAGACTGGGAGGGGCAGAGCATGCGTTGTTAATATTGTCGAGTCAAAAATGAACACCTACATCCGATCAGATTGTTTTGCAGTGTGAATTGTTGTTGTTGATGCATCGTCGTGGCATGGAATACTGCATCGATAAAATAATGACCTGACAACTGACACATTTACACCGCGGCCAACGCGTATCACAGATGATTGTGCGAAATGGTAGTGATACACAAATTTTGAGTGTCAAAAATGTCCGTGACCTTGCACTCATTAAGGCCCATTCACACAGGCTGTCGACGGTTTTGGTCTTTGGTTGCGTTGACGCCGCATGAGTCATGATTGGTCTGTAGCGTCAATGCGACCAAAGACCAAAACCGTCGAGGACCTGTGCGAATGGGCCTTTAGCCGACAAAGCCCAAATAATCTGTCTCTCTTTACCATTTAACCATCGGGCCACATACGACTCCCCCCTCTGATCTGGTCTCCCTCCTCCGCATGCTCTCCCCATATCCTCCGCCTCCCACCCTCGGCTCCTGATGCACCTCTAAGCGGCAGGGATAGTCACCAGCACGTCAGTTTCTCCCACTGCCGATGGTCGGTGCTATATACCCATCACCTCCGGACAATACTTTTGGTGCCCATAGTACCATACTAAAATCATGTTAGGGTGAAAAATGTGAGAGTGCAGGACTGTGAGAATGTGTAAGTTCTGTTGCAAAGTGCATAGGATGTGACCAATCCCATCGTTGGCTTTGGGAGGGGAACGCCCTACTCCCATTACAAAGGATCAAGGCAATACAACTGGCTGGTTGTAGGTCTCATAGGTTTTAGAGTTCAGGCACACTGGTAGGCAGGGAGTAATAATATTGGTAAAATAAATAAATGAGAGGGTTAATTTTTTTTTCTTCAAAAAAATATGATCTCTGCCCCNCCCCCCCCCCCCCAAAAAAAAAAAAAACATGCACAAAAAAAAAGTGAAGTGGGGATAGTGAAAGTAACAAATGCTCATTGAACTCCATAATGCTCCCACGTCCTTTTTCATACACAACCTTCAGTTCAATGCATCCGTCAACTATGCTACCCAAGGCATGATGGCCACCTGACTTGAGTTCATAGTGTATAGTCACGCCAGGAAAAAAACTGCATGAGATTTCATCAGATTTGTAAGTAGACTTGACAGACACAAATGAAACCTGACATGCAACATTACACGTGTTAAATAGAAAATTTTCCAACTGGCATAGGCACATTTCTTAAGGGCAAACATAGGGGAAGCAGTGGAGGAGGAGAAATATTTCGAAAAACTAAATAAAAAAATAAAAAAAAGTGGCCATTCAGTCTTTTCTTGAGCCAAATCTCCACATTCATATTTTACACATCCTATCGGAATTATTATATGTGTCCACTCTGCTACCCGAGGCATGACTGGCCACCTCAGACCTTTCGTCAACCTGACGACGCATATGACCCCCCACCCTCCCTGCCGTCCTGGTTTTTTCCTGAAAAGTTTTTTATCAAAATGTTCCACCGGTCGCCTACAATGCTTATGTAGATTCGAGTTGATTATCCCCCCATTTTCTTTCTTTAACCTATTTTTTCTGTTTTCTTTCTATATTTTTGTTTATATTTTCCTGGCTTTCCCGAGACCCTCAAGAACATGCTAATGACCCTATTTTGCAAATTTTACAAATGAACTTCCTAATATGGATATGGATACCCCTACCTTTACAACCAAAACACACCAGGGCAGCGCCGGGTCACCTGCTAGTATGTTATTTTATAAACTGAATTTCACTTTTTTGTGTAGTGTGATTAGGAGCAACGTCCACTAAAAACGATCATTGAAAGTATCCGTTCATGAAATTCCTAGACATTTTAAATTTTGCTTGAACACACTTTCATATGTCGTCGTTATGCTAGAAGAGACGTGACAGCATTAGTGTTACATTCCTTCACATAGATGAATTGAAGCTTACTTGGCCTGAGACAGCAGGAACAAGGCACTGAATTGGAAGATTGTTTCATATGTAAGGGTACATTAGCATCACATTCCTGTAAATGTTGGAATCTGTGAAATGTACTAGGTAACTAGGAATTCTATTGTGTATGACCAACTCATAGAATGTGATGAGGTTGCATGAGAAGGATTTGGATTGCCACCAAATGAGCAAGTTAACAATGCAGCCATAAACTATTAAATTTTTAATACTGCTAAGGTAATGGGAAAGGTGCTCTAGCCTAGTGTATTCAACGAAGCACGCTTAATAGGTGCTTATGGTGTAAGAGGTATGAAAAGGAAGATGTGAGATGGACTGTGACTAGATTACTCATCACATTAGCCTGTTAGCTTGGTTTCACTTACTTGTTAGTCTTCTAGTACAGTTTTGTTCACGACTTTCCCAGCTCTGTAACGCTCGAGTGTGCCTGCATGCCCCCTGATCCGATTTTATAGACATATCCAAGTCAAAAATCCACGATAATTCTATGATTCCCCAGTCTCTCTGATGAATTAGGAAGACATTAAGAGTCCGTTAAAGGTCTGGTTTAAAAAGAAGCAATGTGATCCCCCGTGCAAAAAAAAAAAAAAAAAAAGGCGGCTCAGGTGTCAAGCAGGCTACGCCTAGATTGCCTACTCTTCACAGATCATTCTGATTTTTTCCCCTGTGAAAAGTAAGTCACAGAATTTCGTGAATTTTTAAATGGTTTTCAGCTCCACATCCACATACCGGATAATATGCGGCAGGGAGTGTGTGTATTTTAATTCATGCTGGAAGTGTTTGTTTCGGTTTATTTACAATGAGTGAGAACTTTGGCCTATGACGTCGTGCCATTAAAAATATCACCCGAGTGGCGTAAATACTCATGAACATAGAAACTATGAACATTTCCTAAGGATATGGTGAAAGAAATTTCCGTCGGGGTTATACCAGTGAATTGTAAAACAATATTTTGTTTGGTTCTATTATAATACAACCAAAATGGGCCACGGGAGACATAGGGTTAAGAATGTCAAAAGAAGTTATGATGACATCTATACTCACCTACATTTATATTACATTACTGATGGAGTGACTGATTGAAGCCAAACTTGATTGGCGAAGTTCATTCAATGTTGTCATTAGGGTCATTCCCACGTGCCATAGGGATCATGATCCTTACCCCCGAAAATCGCGATTGGGGTGTTCCCACATGCCCTTCCTCCACCCGAACGCGTTTACGAAGGTGACTGTGGCAACCAGCTTGAGGAAGTTGGCTGCCAGCTTTCGAGTCGCGATCCTGACGAAACTCCCCCCTCCGGACCGGGAAACATGGCGGCTCCCTGCTTGGCCCCGTCTGCCCACGTGTCTGCCCCCTCGCTCTGCGGGCAGCCAGGACCTGTGTAATAACATAGATAGCATGCCTCCATGCTATTACAGCCAGGCCTATCGTAGAGTCACCCGTGCCTTTGTCCGGGAGCCGAAGCGAGAGTCATTTTTTCGCCAGGCGGGTGGGCGTGGTTACAGACCACTCCACCGAAAATCACGAAAAGTACGTGGCCCATGGAAACAGTCACCAAAAGATCCTGATTGTGCACCTCAGAAACGTGGTTCAAGATCGAGATTTTGTGGCACGTGGGAATGACCCTATTATTTTGCAATATGGCTGATTCCATTTCTTCAGGAGTTTCAAATTGCAGAAAGTAGTAGTAACACAATGGAAACTTTAACAAGAACTATGTCAATAAATTGGTGGATACAGGATAACAGAGGAGAGACACTTTTTTATGAAGATATTTAATAACACACAAGTATATGCTGCAATTTATTCTTTCATTTTAAAGCGTAAAACATGAACTATGGCAAACAGGCTAGTACATTTTGATCTTGAGTTATTGAGTGGGCTGGGTGAGCTATCGAAGGACTCGACTAAATTCCAAAGCTATACTGCAAGTGGCAGAAAGGGCACAGAAAATCTATCAGTATGTCGTTATGCTGCAGTAGGAGCATAGCCTACTTGTCCTACTACGTAAAGGTGAAACAGATCAGCATATAATAATGGAACACAAAAGCTATTGTGTCAGTGTCTACAGAATGCCCACTTTGCACTTGCAATGGCACATACTCGGTTTGTGTAGACAGAAGGGACTTAAAAGTGAATAATTAGCATTCAAATTAGTAATGGACAGCAGCAATGCGTGTTAGCCAGATGCGTGTACAATATAAAATTTTGTAATGTCCTTGTCTTGAGATTTTCATGCGCAGTATACTTTTCTCTTGGGCTTTCTAATCATTCTCAAAATCAAGTGCTAGCATGTGTTATTTCTGTTAATGTGCACCTTTGGACTAGGAAATCAGGCAACCTAATAAATTGCACTTGCAGTTACATGCAGATTTGTCATATCAAATGTTGCATGCAGATATGCTAGTTTCGGTAAGGGTGCAGTTTAGCGCCACAAAAGTCTTGCAGGTTTCTATATATTTTCTGAATCTACTCGATGAGCTGAGTCAAATGACACTATTCCTAGTGTGTGGAAATGCTTGGTGCAAGAGTAATTGGATTTTGAAATTGCAAGTAATAACAATTAATAAATGAAAATAAATAAGTGTTCCTTTGTTGAAACAGTTTACTCCTATTGTTGAGTGAATGAATATCCATGGTAATTTTAAACGTAATTTGGAGGTTGTGTGTTCGTAGCATTACTGTCCACCTTGTGGCGGCGTAGATGTAGGTGTTGCATGATGTGGGTGTGGCAAAGCCACAATAACATTCGTTGGCCTGCGGCGCCACAAGATGGACAGTACTGGTGCAGTCACTCCAACGCCTCACAAATAACACCAACACAATCAGAGTGGGGCATGCCTTGAGTAATTAAAAAAGCTTAGGATTCATTTTACGACAACACTTGTTGGCGGGCAAGAGGCCTCGAGCAGTGGCCCAGGAGATACCAACCCCCTCCTTACTTCCAGGAAGGCTTGCCCAATTCCAGATACGCCCCAATGCAATGCCTCGGCCATGAACGCTCCTGAATGATGATAAATTAAAATCCTACACTCTCGTTCTACGTCCAACGAAACAAGACCAACCGTTTATTTACTTCATTCAGCAAATCTCACAGCACTTATCCATGGCAACTATCACGTTTCTACCTCACGCAACAATGGGAGTGAACAGTCTCAACAAAGGAGCACTTGTTTTAGTTGTTTACTTTCATTTCATTCATGTTATAACTTGCAATTTCAAAATTCAAATACTCTTGAACCAAGCATCTCCGCACTCTAGGAATGGCGTCATTCAACTCAGCTCATCGAGTAGATTCAGAAACTACATATAAACCTGCAGGACTTTTGCGGCACTAAACTGCACCGAAGCCCTAGTTTCAATCATGTAAGAAGTGAAAAAAGCTGAAGTCAAGTATGCGGAACATTCGCCGAATCAATTAGGAAACAGTACCTGCGGCTTTCCGACCCTTTGATTCGTTGTTTTGCTTCTGGGTTTGAAGTCGGGGAAGTGACCAGGGACCCTGGTATTAATTCCTCAAACTTGACCAGAATACAGATGGGATCATTGTCATCTCTCAGGTCGAATCGTAAGTTGCTAGGTTATGAATAACCTCTTCTAAATTCGGTTGTTTACAATCTTAGGCTACAAATTTCGAATGTCACCAGTACGCATGGATCGGTACAGATTTTGAGGTGATTATAGCATGGAATAGCCCTTTGTCTTGGTGATGCTGTATTGCTTTTTGTTACCGCAACAGTACTGTCCATTGTTGTGGCCCTGCCAGGCACATTGAAATAGAGATTCAAAGAGCAGTATATTGAAAAATTATGGAGAAAGCCAAAGGGTGCCCTCTGTCCCCAAGTGTTCAATAAGATTTGTCGTAATATTGGTAAATTCCTGAGACCTTCTGAGACTAACCACTTTTACTTGATTTTCTGCAGATGTTCAAGATTCTTGTGGTTCCAATGCTGGAGCCAACCCTGCAGTAAACCCAGGAGCCAACTTGTCTGCCACATACCTTCGAGGCTCAGGAGCACTCTTGCTGACCGATGGCCGTACCTTAGGATTGCGTCGTGACCACAATGGTGTGTTGCTATTGGACTCCGCCTTGCAAGCTCCTATGCGTCGAGCTGAAGATATAGTGAAAGTAGAACTTCCTCGTGCAGATGCCACGCTGCTTTTGAATGCTCTGCGCTCTACCCCACTTCCAGGAGCAGACTTTGTATCGGAAGTGTTAGAGGAATTGTCACGTGCTATTGATGAGTCTGCACCTCAACTGCCATCACGTTCTGGTGCAAAGGGTTTGAAATGGGCCTCTGCTATACTGAAAATAAGTCACTTAGCATTGAAGGGTGTGGCCACAGCACTAGTGTCAGAGTTGAAGAGGCAAAACAGGCATGTGCCAGCTCTGGCAGTTGCAAGTGCTGTAGCAGAGAGGCTGAACTCTCTCCTGGTAGAGGAGCAAGGAGGGAGCAGTGCAGCGGCACCTGGAGTTCCTGATCGGTCTCTCATGTTCTCAGAATGTGCCAGGAAAGCAACATTTTCCAGATGGCCTCATATGAATTATAGGTAGGAGACTTCTGGATGTGATATTAGTGTAGTCCAACATCACTAATAGTGAAGCAGCCATGGCAGATAGTAGAATTCAATTTAGTAGTTGTCCTACTTGTCAGTGGCAAATTTTTCCACATCATTGCATATAGTTAAGCCATTATTCAAAACAACATGGCATACAGTATTGAATTATGTACCTTCGAATTGACTTGTTTCTTCATTCTCTGTACAGATGGGCCCTTCCAGATCAAATGGCCCAGGCAGGTTTCTATCACCAGCCAAATGCAACTGGAGATGACCGTGCAATGTGTTTCACTTGCAATGTTTGCTTGGTGTGCTGGGAGCCCACAGATGAACCTTGGTCTGAACATGAAAGACACTCTCCATCATGCCCCTTTGTTAGAGGAGAATTCACCCAGAATGTGCCCCTGTCTGTAGCCCTTGGGGCTGCTCCTGCTCTCCCACTCGGACGTCCTGGAGCCAGCCCTGCTCGAGTCAGGTTTGGGGCTACCACCTGCCCTGATTTGGCTCCAGCACTTCTCTTGCCACATACAGTGGCAGTATGGAATGTTGCAGGACATCTCAAGGTGTGTTACATTATGCGTTTGGAAGGCATTTGGTGCAAGTTATTGGGACCAATTAAGCCATTGAGGACCACTGCACATTTACCTGCACTTTGGGAAAAAGCAGTACAATCGAGACAAAAATATCTCAAATGATCGTTTGCATCAGACATTTTATTTCTAGAGGGAATAATGTTAATGCATATACTTTGAGTTTATGATTGAGAAGAGAGCTCTTACCTGATGTTGTATAAATGTGATTAACCGTAGGAACAATGTCATCCTAATGTTCTCCAAAAATATTTTCAGAAGGAGCCTGGTATGGAAGTGCACCTAAACCAAGTTCTCCGGGCTGATAAGGCTGCCTCACTACTGCCAGAGGATGTGGAGGCCACAGCTGTTGCTGTCCTTGCAACTGCAGGGACGCCTGACGATGGTAGTACCAAGGCCACATTGGTTCTGGCACTTTGGTCCTGCAGTGTCAACAGATCTTACCTACTCTGCTGCCAAATGGACCGCCCCCACACGTCTCCACCCTCACCTGGAGCTTCCCCAGATTCCTCTTCCCCATCGGATACTCCTCCAGACTCACCTCCACCTGGAAATTCCGCAAGTCCTGGGATTCGTGCATTCCAATCGCTGACCCTGCCCGAGATTTGGTCTGGGATGCAGATAGTGGCTATGGAACCAACAGAAGATGGTGGACACATACTACTGGCAGTTTCACCAGGTGATGGTGGAGATGGTGGTGGATTCCTGGTCTACCAGCTTAGATGTGGTAGTGCTGGTCTTGAGTTTGAATACCAGCCAGTGTTACAGCGGAAGTGCCCATCTGATCGCCGCCCTTGCAAGCTCCTACTGCTACCCCTTGAATCAGATGATGGGGATGAATCTAGTGTGAAGGATGGCCGCCCCTGTGGCCTCTTTGTGGTGCTGGACCTCTCTGGTGCCTTTTACGTGATTGACACTTCCGACTTAACAGTGGCAGCAGCTTGGCAGCAATGCCATGAGCATGGGGCATTTCTTGATGTCGCTTACTGTGCATCAGTGGAGCGAGTGTATGCATCCTGCCCTGGTGGGCATCTGCATGTCTTCTCTCTTCCCCTTGGTGCACCAGCAGGACAGCCTTTGCCTGATGTGGGTGTAGCTGGGGACCTGGATCTGGCCACATTACGACAACTTCACCGCCTCACACGGTTTGAGACACTCGCACCTGCAGTTTCATGCACCGCACCACCTTGCTGGGTTGAAATTTCCCAGTCACGGAAAGGTGGAGGAACCAGCAGTGTTTCTAGGTACGAGTTTTCATTTTATTTCACAGTCATCCCCTAGCCATAGATTCTGAGACCAACAGAAATTGAGAACATATCAACATTGTATGCTTAATAACTGCACAAATCATTGTGTTGAGTAACCCCATGTTGAGAACAAGTCAGGGTTAAACTCAGGGTCCAGTAGATGTGGAATAATGAGAAGAATATGACACAATATAATGAATTGTGTTTAATGTCAGTGAATTTGATGCAATTTGAGGGAGCAAGTTATGGTATTTTGGCATTATTTGTTCCAGCTATTTCATGCATCATGCTACAATGCTTTAAACTCTACTTGCAGGACTTTCAGACTTCAAAGAGATCGGGGCTCATGCGACCAACATACATTTGAGATAACATTGCCACGTCGATGTTGTGTTGGTCATGTGGATGTCCGCTTCACATTGCACCCAGGATGTGCTGGTGCTACATCCGACATTCATGTGTCACTAGCTGAGCCCAGCAACACTGACGTTGATTCCACCATAGACTTCCTTGCATCAGGCAACACACTGTGTGGTCCACTGGACCTTGCACCCCTGCTGGATCTTTCAGGCACAACTGGCCTAGCCACCTTGACCTCCTACGACCTTTTAGCATCACGATCACGCACCTACTTGGTAACTCTCACATCAAAGAGGCGGCCATCGTGGTTTGGAACACCTCGGCCCCCTCCTCCAAAGAAAGAGCAACTGCCAGAGAAACTACTTGAATCCATGTTTGGTCATTTGTTTCCGTATCCTGGTCAAAACTTCCAAAATGTAATACTTGCCCCAAATGTAACCAATGCTCTCTCTCAACGTGAGAGTAGCTCTAACAACAATGATGGACATGACTGGTTAGCAGAAGTGACAGTGACTGTGAGAAAAGTGACAGCTGGTGGTTCACGCAATGAACGTTTGGCTATGCTGAGTGACGACTTGTTTCTGCAACGGCTGGTAGCCCTCTGTGGTGAATCGGAAGGCGAGGCTTGTGATTTAGCCCTGGAGATTGCACTGTGGGTGTTAGCCATTCGCTTCCAGTCACCAGAACGGGCTGATGGTGCCCTTTCAGCTGTCTTGTCTGGACTGGGAACCCTAGTCCCACGATGTTTGCTGTTTGCAACCCGTTCCATGGCTCACCGATGTGCACGAATCCTGATCTTGTGCTTGGAGTCTGGCGGAGATGGTGGAACCAGTTTTGCTGACACCCTTCTGGGTCATCTGCTACACTGGCTACCCTCGTCAGGAAAGGCACAGCACTCAGGTGCCTTGCACTGGTTTTTCCTTGTGTTGGCCAGAGTGGCCATTCGTGACCCCAGGTCTTGTGGGAAGACATTATTGACCACACTACTTCAGGCTGCAAAGCAACTGGACCACAGAGTTGACAGAGCGCATTCAATTCTAAGAGCCAAGTGAGTGGCACATTGGGTCTTGCTAGTTAGCTGTATAAAATTGTAATTTTTATTGTGCAGGAGTAAAGTGAATTCTGAACTTTTCTTTTTCTTGTTGCAGGTATGGTCTGTATGGATGTCCCCTGGAGCAGGAAATGTATGATCTGGAGTCAAGTTGTGTTGCTAAGTCAACATCTACAGTGCTGACCTATGCAGGAGTGGTTGCCTGCCACCCAGGAGACCATCCCTCTGCCGGGACAGTCCTTGTGGGACCAGGTGGAATCAGTGCTGGCCTGTCTCATGGGATGGCAGGCAGTGGTGGACTGACGACTCACCAGGTAGTGGGAGGGGGTTCTGGCCCTCCCCCACCTCCACCTCCTGCGTCAGCAGGACACATGATAGCCACCACCACAGCCGATATCTTAGCTCCATTCAACCATGGCGGGTCCAGTTGGTCAGGAGTAATTCATGCAGGGGGTGGAGGGGGAATGGGTGGAGGCGGGAGAGGGAGGGGAGGAGCAAGCGGAGGAGGACAGCAAGGAAAGAAGTTTGACCTGAGGGACTTGGTGTGTGTTGGGAGCAATGGGGCACAAGGTAAAGAGGCTTCTCTCATTGGTTCCTCTGGGAAGAAATTGAAACACAATTACATGCTGATTTATTGACTAAAAAGTTCCGAACGGAAGCATTACTTCGGATGCATTTTAAAATTACTTTTGTTTCAGGTGGTGCTTCAAAAGCAGTGTTGCCGACAGGTGTTGGGTGGTGCCAACTCCAAGGACTTCTTGAATCTGAGCCTCTCCATTTCACGTGCCACTCAGCATCTGATGGCACAAGGGTGGAGAGAGCTGAGCCGCAGGCTAAAGTAATGGCTGCCCCATCAGCTGCTGCTGCTGCTTCACCAGGCAATTCTGCTGATGCTGCTGATGCAACATCAGCATCAGGCAACACAGATGATGCCTCTCCATCAGCTGCTGCTTCTGACTCAGCTCTACCTACATGCCTGAAGCCAACTCCGCAGGTACAGCACACTAAGGAGGTGTCAAATAAGCTTCTCACAGTCAGTGTTGGGTTCTCTTGGAAATAGCATTATAAGAGAGCCACTGTGCGTGCTTGTATGTTTGAATGATAAGAATGCTGGTTTTGTCCTGTTTCTTTTTAATCTGACCATATCCGACATGATGCCATTTGATATCCAGTAAACTCCTGAAGTTCACTGACGAAACATTACTACACTGATCGTAGGTCAGAAATTGATGCAGGCACAGAGAGTAGTGGATTGAAATTATCCGACTTGCATGTTCCTGAAACTTGTTACCATCTGTGAGCCAACTGCTAACTTCAACTTCTTCAAACAAGTCCACATTCTTTTCAAGAGTTGCTTGGAATAGGCTGTGGTTTCATTGAGACTTAGAACCTGCATTCATGAATTTTAAAACTTGTTTTCCTGTATTTATCCAGGAACAAAGTGCATCATGGCAGCACCTGGCCACCCTTCCTGCCCAGCAGACACTAGTGATTGAGCGCATGCACTCAGGAGCCCGTCGCTTTGTTGTGCTGGACTTTGGCTGTCCTGTCCTGTTGTCTGATGTTTGGGTCCCCTCCTGTCCAGACCTCTTGACACTTACACTTGATGCTTGGGAGGATGGCGAAGACCGAGATGGTACAAGGCTGGCCACTTGCACTGACATTGGTGCCCGCCCATTAGTATTGCCTGACCTACAACCACCACTTAGGTGCAGGTACCTCCGTCTGACAGCTGTAGGGCGGCATGGGATGAGCACAACTCGTTGTCGGATACCAGTGGGATGCTTCTATGGAGTGCCTGTCCGACGCCCTGAACACCGCAGGGTTCTTGGTGCATTGCTGGAGGACATGCGATGCAGATATGCTTTGTCATGTGGGAGGCTCAGATCTATGATGTCTTCACAGTGTGGTAACATGTTCGTAGATGAAAGCCCTGATGAGGAGCTGACAGCAGTGTACAGAGAATGCCAGGCCTATCGCCAGCAACTCAATGTAGTACGTGGTGCTATCAAGAGGTTGGGAGGAACAGCAAAGGGAGTGGAATCACCACCTTCAACGGAACAGCTTGCAGCCCTTACTGAGAGGTGTGTTGATGTGCTGCTGAACTGTGGTGATGGTGTTGATGTCTCCTCCCAGGAGTGTCAAGATTTGTTCCGGCGTTTGTGTGTCTCACAGGTAAAGTACCTCTTTTACCTGGGAAGCTTCTTAGTTTTTTTTTAGTGCAATAGAAGATTAGTAGTAGTAGACAGGCAGAACAATATCAGTGTTAATGCTCAACTTGCTTAAAGAACTTGCAAAGTAGTTGTGGCCTAATCCGAAATGATGCCAAACAATATCCAGTAAACTCCTGACAAGTTTTCTGACGAATCTCAGCATTACTGATCGGAGGTCACTTTGTTTTAATATCTCAATAACAGTGCTTAGGTTGTTTGTTTTTGTTTTTTTTTCATTACCAATTCATATAATTTAATCAACTTATATTAGAAATGTGAAAATTTTAACTTCTGATGCTTTTTATTATCATGATTATGATAATGGGTGTCAAAAACAAGTTATAGTATAAATAGAGTGTGTTAAATGACCTAATGGAAATGACCAACTATTTGAGTTATAACCTGGATTTCAATCCTCTTGCAGGGTGAATATCTTCGCTTGGCAACAGCAGCCCTACTTGTTCGCCGATGTTCTTCAGCACCATGGTGGGGCCAGTTTCTGTCACGTCAGTTGCAAGACCTGTTTGGGCAGAGCCAGAATGCAATATTTCCCCGCGACCGAGTCTTCCTGTTGTTGGCGTGGATGGCACAGAAGAGTGCCAGGGAGGCAGGGTGTGGTGCTGCCATTGTGGAAGCAGTTTTGGAACCAGCTGCATGTGGACAGTTGCAAGACCCACAACTTTTGGACTGGACACTACTCTATGTGTCTCTTGTAATGGATGTAGCAGCTCCACAAAGGCGGGCACCATTTGACTTCTTGCATGCAGAGATGGCCATGAGTGCAAATGGCAACCACATTGGGGATCCAGGAGGGAACCCCATGCTTGCACGCCTGCTGAGCAGGAGACTGCCTAGAGTTGTTGGGGCCAAGATGGTGGCTAAAACAGCCGAGCTGAAGAAGGCAGCCATGGAGAGCAGCAAACCAGACAAAAAGAAAAAGAAAGGGAAAATTCCAGCAGTGCTACGAATAGAAGATCTCATCAAGGTAGTGTACACCTTCATGATTCATGGCAGGCTTATCCAAGCCTTTGACACTGCATCAATTACACCATATTTGGAAGACTGCTCACGATTGCCTATGTTGCATTCTGCTGTTAAATGATATGCAACTTAAGATAAATCACATTGGTTGACCTTAATTATACATTTCAAGGGGTTAATATTGTTGTGTTTCTAACAAAACAGGCAAAGGACGAACCTGAAGCAGAGGAGGCAGAGGTGCAGTGCCTGGTGCTGAACCGTCCCCTGGTCTTGGCTGTTTGCAAGTCTCTGCTGGGCATGCTGTGTGGTGACAGTGAGACTCCAGGGTGGGACAGTGCTTCCTTGGCCTGCAAGGTTATTGCGAGGCTAGCCCACTGCTGCCAGCCAACTATTGGGGTTAGGGAGCTGGCTGATGCGCAACGACTAGCCACACTTGTCAGGCAGGCAGTGGCTCCAGACTCAAACGCTAGGCCTTGGTTGTATCACTCCCTAGCAACATTGCTGCAAGAGCTCCTCAGGGGTAAGTGAAAAATGCCTTTCTCCTCCATGTGTGAGTCAAATAAGGTAAAGGGATGCTTTATTCTTGTCACGTACACACTCAATTTGGATCCCCAAATGGGAGATCTAGTGACACATCATTCCGATAACTGTTCAAGTTATTTCTAACTCATTCTTTATGGCATTGTCCGAAGTGATGCTACACGATATCCAGTAAACTCCTGATTGTTCACTGATGAAACATAACAACACTGATTGGACATTTATTTCTGCCAGAGTTGAATGTGCAAAGGTTTTAAACACCCTGCAGTTGTCTGCCTTGGTCAAATTCTAGGCTGTGTTTCATATTCCTTTCAGTACCATTAAGTTACTTTAACAGAAATGATGCTTCTTTTGTTTGGTAGCTGAAAGGGATGCTACTCCACCACCATCTGCCTCCTCATCGGTGACTGCCATTGTATCAGTAGCAGGACCATCCACTGCAGAGGAACCCACAACAAGCAACAACAATGACACTGAGACAACTGGCACGATAGTGGTGGAGGAGCTGGATGCAGCAGCCTTGGATCCCCTCCTTATAGAAGAACAAACCACTGGTGAGACTTCGCTATTGTTTGGAGCTTGCAGACATCTTGATTTTTGAATTTAATTTTCCTTTAAAATGCATGGACATATTTGTAATAATTGCACTGAATTTATATTGAAATCAATTGCATTTGCCGTAGTAGCCAAAAATACAGCAATCGCGGTTTAAGGCTCGACAGCAGGTTTCCCGGAAAACACATAAATGTGTCTTCTCCACCGAAATATACAGCACAGTGGTTTTGATACATTACGTTATATGCAGTGAGATTTGATGTTGGATACTGTGTGTGAAGAGAGAAAGCTAATTTAGGGTGAACTTGTTGGAGCCCTACTGCTGCATGAATAATTTCAACTGTTTTATAACCCTGATATAATAGTATCTCAGGCTTGGTGGGACAAGTGTCTGACAACCGAAGTAACTTTTCTTACCCTCCTGAATTTTGAAAATTTGTGTAATTTCTAATTCTGCTTGGCCTATAGTGTTGAGAAAACATCACCTCCGCTGCTAATTTCCACGTTAGCAGGGTGAAAATACAGCCAAAAGGCAATATTCCAAAGCCACAACACTTGCATCCGGTCGCGAGTCGCCGGCCAGCACCAAAGAGGGATAAATAGAGCACAGGCAGGCTGTAAAGGTCCGCCATCTTTGATGGTTTTACCATGGCACTTCGCAGCAAGAACACACGCGAATTTGAATATTTTTTTCGTACTTACGGAATTAATACGTAGAATAGTGCATTAAAGGAGCTCATAAAGCAAAAATATTCAAATTCGCGCGTGTTCTTGCTGTGAAGTGCCATAGCAAAGGACCTTTACAGCCTGCCTGTGCCCTATTTATTCCTCGTTGGCGCTGGCCAGCGACTTGCGACTGGATGCAAGTGTTGTGGCTTTGGAACATTGCCTTTTGGCTGTATTTTCACCCTGCTAACGTGGAAATTAGCAGCGGAGGTGATGTTTTCTCAACACTATAGGCCAAGCAGAATTAGAAATTACACAAATTTTCAAAAATCAGGAGGGTAAGAAAAGTTACTTTGGTTGTGAGACATTGGTTCCTTATAATTTTGGACAAGTGTGGTTTTTTGCAAGAATGGATTTACATTGTTTGAATAAAATCAACTTACAGGTCATTGCATCTTAGGTGCTGACTTCCCCTCCCCCACTGACTCGGATTCAGAAGTGGAGAATCTGATGGAAAATGCGATGGGGGGCATACTGGATCGCCGTTGCTCTGGCTTCCGCCGGGCTGCCATGGCCTCAAAGGCTGCTAGACGTGCTGCCAATGCTGCTGCTGCAGCCACACGAATCGATACATCTATGTCAACTGCAATTGATGCACGAATGGAGCTGGGGCTAGATGTCGGTGCAGAAGTACGCCTCCGCAGAATTGCTGCTGCTCAAGCTGATGTCCTTAGTCGCGCTGTGGCAACACCATTGGTTCAACCAGCACAAAGGCCAGCACAGCCTGCTACTGTTACTGCGCAAGCTGATTCATCCGAGGCAGTTCGCCATTGTTTTGACACTGTCTTTTCACAACTCCATTCACCTGATGCACCTGTAAGTTGATCCCATTTTACAGCTAGTAATTGCGGTCATCAGACTAATAAGGATCTGAATTTCGCCCTCTAACTGTGCAAAAAAACGTTCCACTATTTTTCAAATTGAAGGAGGGCATGAAGATGTTGCCCAAGTAATAAATTGCCTTCCTTGTCTTGCATAAAAAACTGGGACAGTTTAAATTACAAAACTTTCAAGAAACAGTTTCTTAACCTGGGTTTTATGACTGATAATAATACTACCCGACTCGAAATAAAATTATTCTATCAGTAAAATAAGTTGTGCTATGTTTCAGGTTAGCTTGGAACTGCTTCTTCAACTGTGGTTGTCACTTAGATCTGACGCACCAGGTGGTCTGAGTGACAAGGCTGTGTTCGGACTGCTACAGGCCCTAGCTTATCATCCTGGGATTACGCTCAGGGCATGGACATTAGCCCTGGAGGTGTTATCAGGCTCTGAATGCCCTGGCCAGGGAACACTGCCACAGGTATGAATGTTGACAATGATGCCTTAATATCAGGTCAGATGTATCAAGAGTTTAGTTATCATGCCACCTCTTCTGTTCTGGAAGGCCCATTATGTCCCCCTTTTTTGTGGGAAAAATGAGCGTTATTGTGAGCCAAGTGTAAGAATTTTTATTGCTTGCAGGTGCTGATGCGATTCTTGTCTGAAGATCATTGTGGTATGGAAAGGTTAGTTGGACCTACAGCATGTAAGAGGCTAGGGGAGGTTTTGGATGTGGCTGGCTATGGTTTGGCATTGGATTTGGCACGTCAACTGATACAGCCTGGGGGTGCCATCTCAAATCATTATGGTGCCATTGATGCACAGATGGCTTTGGTGTCACACTTGCTAGCACGAGCAGACTCGGCAGGGGACAGCATTGAAATTGGGAGCGCAGTAGCTCTTGCACAAGACGCTGGCCGACTGGCCTATCAGCACCTGGCTGGTGCCGACCGTCTTCGGTGCGGGCGAGCACCAGAGGAGCCTGCAGCGAGTCTGCCATACGATCAAGGTATGGACAGTAGATCACCATTGGCAAGAGTGTGTATGCAAACAGGTAACATGATGGTATATTGGTTAGGTACCAAAGCCTTCCACTTCTTGAGATCATGTCTGGTTGCCACATTTCAGATGGTCGTCTATATAGTGATGGTTCTTATGGTTTCCATGTGTTGCATGCTGTGATATACAATTTACAATTTCTTTTGCAGGTTTGCTGTTGTCAGTGCTGTCAGGGAAGACAACTTCAGAGCAACGACTCTCAGCAATGGTAGCAGCCGAGGCAGCACTTTCACGGAACATTCCTGAGAGCTCAGAGCGACAATTGCGTGCAACTCCTGAGACACTGCTGTGTGCCATGCTTGCACTGGTGTCAAAAATTGTTCGACCTCGTGGAGCTGGAACAGATGAGCAGAAATGCGTGGCTACACCCCTTGCTGATGCAGTGGTGGCGCAGCAACCAACTGTACTACGACTGTTGTCAGGGTTAAGCGTGTCCAGTGATGGTTCCGATGCAGTCCCAGAAGCAACTTTTCAGTTAGCCCTAGCCCTGGCTCAATCCAGCTCTAGTCATGCTGATTTCATAAAACCACTGGTGGCATTCTTCAAGACTGGGTTGTCATCTGGGGCATGCCACATGTCAGATGCACTGCTAAGGCTTGTGGTGAGGGTGTTAGAACTGCCAGGAGTTGTTGATGAGTTTGAGCGCCACAGTGGCTTGGCAACAGTGTGTGCCAACGTGGTGTGGTGTTGTCAAGCACCAGCAGGAGGTTCCACTGGGCTAGTGTCAATGATGATGCATCATCTAGGCCGTCGCAGTGTTGCTGCAACATCTGGCAATGGTGCGCCAACCGTTGTGGGTGAGTGTTACCTTCACCCTGTAAATTGGAGTGCTAAGGGATGAAATGGTGAAATTGAGTTGAGAGATAACTGCATTGGTCCATACTTTGTTCATTTCTGTATTTACATTATCCCCCTTCCTGATTCCCCCGATATAAACCAGGTTTCGATGCTGGCTTTGTAACAGGGGTGAGCAGCCGCACTAAGGCAGAGCTGGCAGAGTCCACGGAAGGGATGGTAAACTTTGCCCCATTTGGACGAGTCACTTGCCAGAGCAGAGCAGCAGCTCAGCCTCCGGAGATCCTGGTGCAAGCCTGCCCCCCTCATCGGCGAGCCAGGACCCCTGCCTGGTCCTACCACTTAATGCCCACTGAGGACTGGGTAGAACTGGTGGTCACACTGCCTGCCGCTGTCTTGCTAAGGGAGGTTCACCTGCAGCCACATCTAAGCTCACTAGCGAGTGAGTTTTGCTTTAATGTTTTTTCTCCTTACTGGGTATTGCGCAATCTAATCCTGGGGATAATGTGTTGCCCTAATTGTACAACTGGAGTGAGTGTGTGTGACTTCTGATGCTTGACAAATTAGGACGGAATCTTTGGTTATTTCATTACTGGAAAGTGTCATTGGTTTTCGTGTAACTTGTAATATTTTGGTTGTCAAATGTACAAGTGGTTCCCACACTCATTTTTTGTTTATCTGCAGCATGCCCATCTGCTGTGTCAGTGGAAGTGGGAGGTGTGGCGCCTTCAACCCAAGGTGCAAGTTCACAGGGATCAGGGTCACAAGCCTCAGGAACCAGCCAACAACAGTGGTGCCCATTAGGCCCTCCCCTTCGAACGAGTGGAGCCACGCTAGTTCGCCTCAGGCTTGACCCACCTGAGGTTACTTCTTCCATTTTGCTTAGGCTGTACAGGCCCAGGGACTCGTCCAACATTGGCCTCTCACAGGTACGACTGCTGGGAACAACAGCTTTTGGGGAAACATTACCACAGGAGAGGAGACGACTTAGTCCACAGGCAGCTACAAGGTCAGTATGTTAATGTTAAAAGTGAAGAATGATTGGTCATGATGGGAGGGAGGCAAGAGGAGGAATATATGGTTTAACACTGCTCATTATCAAGGTTTAATTATCTTGAGCAATATTTAATAATTAGTTGAAAATATATTTTGAAATCTTGACATTCTTGCCTTTTGGGAGATCAGCAATGTGGATGACTGAATTTTCTCGCCTTTCTTCCTACACTAGTGCCAACTGGCTTGTCCTCCTGGAAGCAGTCCTGCGTCTTGAACAGCAGTTGTCAGAGCAACAGCAGGGCCAGACTCTGATGGACAAAGCACGAACATATCCTGCCCTAGTCGAGTCTGTTGCATCCCTTCTTGCCACCTCTCCCCCTCCTCCCTCAGACCCCACCTGCCCTGAACGCCTCCTCCTCCTCATTTTACTGTCACCACCAGTGCACCATGGTGCGATAATAGTAGCACTTCACAACTTGCTCAGTGTCTGGCGACATCTGGTCAATGTAGACTCTGCAGTGCATGTACTGTTCAGACTGTGCACTGTGAAAGGAACAGATTCCAATACAGCACCAGATGCAGTACTTGAAGCAATTGGGTGGCTCTACAGTGCTGCCAACAGAGCTCTGGCATGTGGGACCCTCAGTGCGATGCAGCCTTGTGCTGCTTATGTGCAGGTATGGCAAAAGAACTTGTGTAGCTTTGCTCCTTATGCGATTTAGCAGCATTTTAAATAGCATATTCTCTTTACAGGCTATTGCTTGTGCCCTGTGGGATGCAGGTCGTGCCCGCATCAGTCGGGAGGTGTTCCTCACTCTTTCTGACTGGGCCCTTGCTCTGCCAGCCCAGGAGTCCCTGAGATTGTCTGCAGAGAACGTAGTCTGTGCAGCATGTGCACATCAGCCTGCCCTCTTCGAAGCTCTGCTGTGCTCTTGGGGTGTCCCTCTGGCAACTGACGGAGGTGCTACCAGCAACCAGTCAGATGACAGCAAGCTCAAGTGTTGCGAGGCTACTGCAAGTGAGGTGGCATGGTTGCAGGGTCTTGATGAGAACAAGTTGGCATTGGCTGGACGAGTAGCAAGGTCCAAGGTTGCCTTTGACATTTTGCTTCAGTCAGGAGTGCTGCCGGTCTTAATCCATGCAATAACAGGTCAGCTGCTGTTGGCATTATTTGTCCCTGTTGAAATATTTCTGGCCATTTGGCACTAAATGCACCACTTTTGGCAGATTTCTGTGATCGGACGTCACCAGAGGCACCATCACGTTGCCTCACAGCCCACCAGGTGGGCTGGCTTCTAGACTGCCTGGCATCATGGTGTCTGGAGGGCACTGCACGTGATTGGCTGGGGGGTCCAGAAGGGTCATCCTTCTGGTTGCCCCTGCTTCGTCTTCTCTGTGTTAGTGCTGCTACTCAACTGGATGACTGTGATAGATCTTCTCTGGAAGATGGTGTTGTAGTGTTCCTTTCAAGGTGTTGCTCTGCTCATCCAAAGAACCAACGTCATTTGGCTAAAACCTTGTGTGATGTATTGCGACAGAGAGAGTCAAGTGCCAGCGATGCTGGATCAGGATTTACTAGGCGTCTGGTGTGTAACAGTACATATATGTGCAATGTGAACACTGATTCTCAACTCACCGGCTAATTACTTGCATCCTTTTTTTCAAAGGTTCTGCAACTTCTGCTGGAGGATGAACGTATTATCATTAATCTTGTATCAATGGGAGATGACCCAGTGACACTCAGGGCAGGACCCACTGCACTTCCCTCTGTCAGCGAGCGCCACCCACGGTTTGGTGTAGGGCATCATCACCAGGTGGTCGCAGTAACAACTGGTGCCACCTGTGCCAGTGTATTGCAGTCAGTGCTAGATGCTCCAGCACCACCAGTCAGACAGGCTCGTCCTCGAGAGATGTCATTAAGTGACTTGGCTGATCAGCTGTCACTTGCAGCTGGCATATTTGCAAAGGACAAGCGTGCCAAGGAGACGCCTCCAGAGCGTCCTGCTGCCCCAGCGCCAACCTCTGCCGGCTATGAACTTGCATTGGAATCACATTCCCTTGCTTCTGAAATGACACTGTCTCAGGTATAACTTTTGCTGCAGGGCTTAAATTTTTCCCATAGCAGAGTACGTTAGAGTTTCACTGTAAAAGTTGGGTGGCTGTTTTCAAGTGAAGTAGTACCAGTGGTGATAATCATCATTGTTGTCTTGAAGAAATAATTATTAATAACTGTAGCCATAGGGCATAGGTTGTGCTGTACATACACCAGCTTTTCTTGATTAACTATTTACAAGAATTGGTACAATTTCTTACTCTCCCCTTGAGATTTACAGTGAAGTATTTGTGGCTTTTTTTACTGGATCTGATATGGTCTGGAATATGCTGTTAGCTTGGAAGTAGTGGTATATTCTAACCAAAGGCATTCGAACATTGCAGGTATTACGTCAAGCTGCTGACACTGGGGCAGCCTTGTCAGATGGATACCTGACTTTGGAGGTGCGTCGCAAGACAGCGAGTGCAGGAATGTCAACGGCCATGTTGGCATCAGCACTGGATGAATTTACTGCTCTTGGTGGACTCAGTTTGTTGGCCCGTCACTTGCCATTGGTGTACCCATCAGCCGGCGGTGGAACTGGTGTGGGGCCACGTGTTGATAGTGCGGGTGGAACTAAAAATGGTGCTGGTGTGGTGCTAGGAAACAGTGTTGGAAATAGTGTTGGGAGTCCACCTGAAGCACTTCTTGAATCTGATTGGGTCAAAGTTGACAATGAAGACTTTTATGAGGACTATGAGGACATGTCAGGAGCTATGATGGCTAACAGCATATCACATGGATCAAAGTCGGCTTCTCCTGTGGCGCCTCCATCAGTGCCACCTCACTCTTTAGCAGCACTTGGCACGTTTTTGCGTCTTCCTGGTTATGCAGAGTTATTACTTGAAGACCGCCGCAAGGCACGGCTTTTGTTGCGTCTGGTGCTTGGTGTGTCTGATGATGGGGCCGGTGGGGACATATTAGCATCACCTTCTGCACCATCCCTACCAACACTGCCATTTCAAGTGAGCTTCAACTTATTGTTATAGTTTTTGGGAACATTGTGATAGGTTGCATTATTCTGATTTTCATATACTCTGTGTGTGTTTTGTACACATGTAACTCAGGAAACATTCATTTCAGGTTCTTAGGCGTCTCTTCCATACTGTGGCACCTCGCACTGACGATGGTATGCTACTTCGAGCTGCCACTGTTGAGGTTGGAGCACTGCAGTTGCTGCTAGCGTCATTGGCACTATTCACACACCTTCCTAGTGGGGGTAACAATTCATCCTCAACAGCTTGTCCTGGAGCCAAAGCTCCAGAAGACCGGTACTGGGCCAAAGGTACTGGGTTTGGAACTGGTAGTGTTGCACAATCATGGGATGTAGAACAAGCCTTGCTGCGTCAGAGGAGTGAAGAGGAATATGTGACGGTGCTGCTTCAAGTGCTGGCGAGTTACCTACAAGATGGAGATGGCTGCAGTGCAAATGGTGATATGGAGGAAGAGCAAGATTCGATGGCTGCTGTGTTGCCTGACAGCGTCCCTGATGCACTAGCACAGTCCTGTCTCATACCAGCGTTGGCATCATACCTTCGCAATGACTCTGTGCTTGATATGGCTCGACACGTGCCTCTCTACCGCGCTGTATTGGCTACGCTAAGGGCGCTAGCATCTTGCCAGACATTGGCACCCTTGCTTATGCCAAATGGTCACAATTCTTGCAGTAATGGTGAGAGTGCCCAGCGACATCATCCACCAGTTCACACGTTGCTGGCCAGGATGAAGTCGTGTGTTGATACATATGCCAGTCGACTACGAGGTGATGCCACTGCAAGGTTTAAGTAAGTGCACCTTTTATTGACTAGGGATGTTATCCATTAGCATTTCCTGATAATACTGTTCAATGTCAAATTTGAATTGAACCATGATTGCCACTGAAAGTTCACATCATTATACACTTGTCTCTCCATCAAGTGTGGTCAGTCAAAATGTGAGCATGCAGGATGTCCTTCACTGTTGTGCTCTCACTCCCTATCCTGAGTAAATTTATGCCAATTATTGATAAATTTATCAGAACCTGTGTGCATGTGTGCTCTTTAACTTTTAATCAATCTGCCAGAGTCCTGTAAATGTATACATCTACTTTCAGGAGCAAATCAAAGGCAACGCAGACCAGTATTGAATCTCCTGGTGTGTTATCTTCACCTGCGCCAGCAGATCATACCAATTCAGAAGCTGACGAGGGCATGGCTACACTCATACCTGACATTCGCCTGACCTACCAGCTGGTCCAGAATGCTGCTCACCGTATGGGCCGACGTTCTTTTCCTTCCACAAATTCTGATGATGGTTCTGATGATGAGCCTACATCCTCGGGTGCTGTGTCGCGCCCATTACGCCAGAGAGATGCAGATGAAGTGTATGTAGAGGCTATGCGTCGGCTACAGTTTGACACCTATGAGATGATTGTGGATGCAGAAGCGGACCCAGACAGTGGAACTTCCAGTGGAGTGAGGTTTGCAGTCTCACATCACTTTGAGGCAAATGTAAGGTCTTCTGGTTCTCGCTCCCTTCATCCTGAGCGTCTGAAGAGGTTAGCGCAAGAGGCTGTGACACTTTCTACTAGCTTACCACTGTCAGCATCTTCATCTGTCTTTGTCCGGTGTGATGTTGACCGTTTGGATGTGATGAAGGTACGGGGTTTGAGTTAAATTGGAGGTCTTCATTTAACTGAAATTTGTTATTAAATGTGGGCCCCTTATTCTTGACAGGTGCTCATAACTGGGCCAGCAGATACTCCATATGCCAATGGCTGCTTTGAGTTTGACGTATTCTTCCCTGCGGACTACCCTGCTGCTCCAATGCTGGTGAACCTAGAGACAACAGGGCATCGAAGTGTTCGCTTCAACCCTAATCTCTATTCAGATGGCAAGGTTTGCTTGTCTGTTCTCAACACGTGGCATGGACGCCCAGAGGAGAAGTGGAATCCATCAACTTCAAGTTTCCTACAGGTGCAGTTTCCTATTTGCCCTTGTTACAAATTCCTAGAAATCCAGTTGTGTGTTCGAGCAGTCTTACATGCTTCGTCTCATATCAAATGAACAATTTGTCTAAAATTATAATCAAGTGACTATTTAATATCGTCTGCTTTTGCTTCCTTGCAGGTCCTGGTGTCAATCCAGTCTCTCATCCTAGTCCCAGAGCCATACTTCAATGAACCAGGGTATGAGAGGTCAAGGGGCACTTCTTCAGGTAACCAGAGCTCCAGGGAGTACAACTCCAATGTGAGGCAGGCCTGTGTGAGGTGGGCAGTCCTGGAGCAACTGAGGAACCCCTCTGCCTGTTTCCGTGAGGCAGTCCACACCCATTTTTGGCTGAAGAGGAAGCAGGTCCTGCAGCAGGTGCAGTCATGGCTGGAAGACGCCCAAGCACAGGCTAGCCAGCAGCCCACTGCCAGGGCACTTACTCTTAATGCAGCTGCAATGAAGGTAATCATTAGTCATAGAAAAATGCGAAACCAAAGAATCAGTAACACTTGAGGCGCTCTGGCATTAAAATAATTTCGTAAGCATTCACAAAATGTTGTCTCTTTTCTGAAGGGGAGTTAATTTCTTACTGTAACTTCAGATTGTAAGCTGAAACTCAAGTGACAACAAGTAAACTGTAAATACGTAAAACTTGTGTGTAGCAGGGCCAGGCATGTTGTTGGAGGGGATGTGTCAGGATGATTCGTTATAAGGTTGTCACTAGGATAGCGGAGTGTACGTGTAGTAAGTACTTTTCTTGTCAACTAGCGCCATTATGCCCAACTGAAGAAGGAGCTGGCAAAGCTTCAGAGGCCATCAGGGTTACCGGATGACCTTGCTGATGATGATGACGATGCCGATGACTCAGCCACTGCTGGTACCAGCGGAGCAACCTCTGATGCTGCTGTTGACAACAATGGCTCAGCAACTGTCATGTCAACAACACCTACTGACAATGGTGGCCCCCAGCCTCCTGGAACCCCCCCTGACTCCAGCACTGCTGATGACAATGGCACCTTGGTGGAAGATGACGTGACGCCTGGTACCCCAGATGATGAAGCATCATCTGCTAGTCCTGATTTTGACCAACAAATGGAGGACTTGGTGTGCAAAGTTTGCAATTCCTGAGTTTTGTTATTGTTTGTGGTATTTTTTTGTTGAAGTTATCATTGCTCCATCTGAAATGGAGCAATTTGTACCATTGTATTATTATTATTATTAATTATTATTATTATTATTGCAAACAATTGCTAACCTTATTTACACCATTGTCAGTCCCGTTTGTTTTAACTTGTAGGATTTTTGTTTTGAATCACGAGAGAGACAAATTGTGACTGAGCATCGGATGCGACTTTGTTGAGGACTTTTTGCAGTGGTGCAAGTTGTGAAGGGAAGTGTAAGAGTAAGGAAATATAGAAGGAGGAATAAGGAGACAGAGAAGCTGTTGGAAGGAAAGAAAATAAGTTTGATTTGTAGTGGCCTATCCAGTCCTAGTCCCGTAGGTTTGGTCGTCAGGAGATAACTACGTGAGTGTTCCCTTAAGTATGCTTGGTAGTGGTCAGTGGATTACATGAACATTTGATCAACTGCCTCAAGTACTGTTCATACATGTACAAACTAATGCATTTTGATACTGCAGTTGTTCTGTGCAAGTTATGACATCCTTTTGGAACATAATTATAGAACAACAAGAGAAGGATCCTATTCAACAAGTAGATTGGATGGAGCAACAATATGTACGTAAATGTATTCTGACAATGCATTTCTACAATATGTTGTAAGGACCAAATGTGATGTGCAGCAGCTTATTATGTGCACATCAGTTACTAGGTCACTAGGTTACTAGTCACAAGGTCAAAAATTACCGTCAAACGGGTTGAGATTGTGCCAGGTGGGATGAGATCGTGCCAGTACCTTTTTTGGGACAACAAAGCACCCTACAGGCAGCAGGCGTCAACTAACTAATTTAGACAGATTCCATTACATAGTGAATGTCTGTTGAGATAGAGTAGTTAAAGGATGCCCACAAAAATGTCCTGGATGTACGAGGGCTATTTTTTAATTAAGGTCCTCTGCGCTGTAAATTAAAAACAAAAGTGATGAAAAAAAATTTCAATGCTTACAAAAGTTAGCTACATTCTTATGCTATTTTCCCACATTGTCACCATCCCGATTGAATAACTTGTCATAACGCAGCACCATATTTTGTACGCCTACCCCATATAAGGTTGCCACCTGGCTACTGAGCCAACCGATCACGCACTGTTTCAGCTCTTCGTTGTTCTTCAACTCACTATATGCACAATGCTTGTGATAGCCCAACGTTCCTGTGACAATTTCATCAAGTGCTGACCCTGAAATTGGGGGAGAAATCATTAGACAGGCCAGATATTGTGACCAGATGCGCTCTAAACCAGCATTGTTGACTTTTCAACAACTTGTCAGTTGCCACAGATTTCCTCTCATGACCTTTCTCATGATGGACATCAATTCGTCCTTCTTGAAAATTCCGATTCAACAATGTCACTCATGGGCTTTTCTCCATACACATTACACGATCTCCTATGGATTTTGGATGCAATCTGATTACGGAGCGAGCATAGAATTTGGCAAGAGCCTCCATACAATATTTACATTGTTGGCCTTTATGATTGGTAGCAAGGGAAACAATGGTGTCCTACAATCCACTAATACTTTTGATAGCCATTAAAGTAACTCCTTAAATTTTGTAGATTAGTGCCAACAAGAGCCACAGCAATAGAAGTATTTTAGATCACCCTGTATAGCCAGGTGTTACCTAGTGCAACTTGTGACCCATACTTTCCAAGATGAAAAAGAGAAAGGCCTTCGAAAAATGTATGAAACTCGATATAATGGGCTGAAATACCCTAATTATTGGGATATAATACGATTCCATCATTGCTACCAGCACTGCTCCATTCAATGTGAGAATGCCACATTGCATGGCATGTAAAGTGAAGCAATGAGTGGAGAAAAAATTATACGGATTGTCCTAGAACTTCTGTTGTAATTATAATTTTACGCTGGACTATCTTTGTTTCCGTCTTCTAACGCATGACTTAAAATTTTATTAAAATATCATCAGTAGATCAACCTTGGAAACAAATTAGTTAGGCACTCTCGTAAGAAGTTAAGACCGAAATTTGAACTTAGCGACACTGTACTCCCGATTACTATCCATGCTAGTGAATGCAAGCAAGGTTGTGCCCAGATAATCTAAAAATGGTCCTAGGCACTTCGTCAGATATTAACGGGGTTATTCCGGACCATGTAGGTCCTTAAACCCCGGGCCCCACATATGGCCTGTATCATCACTCTAAGTCCCTTTCATCGTGGCGGACCACCCGTTCGCTTCCGAATCGAAGCCAAGCCGTCATAGGGTCGAGACTCGACCATCGGGACGACACCCAGAGGAGCCGCCCGTCCCACGATCGAGTCCGAAACCCGTAAGGTCCGGAGCTCGCCCCAATCTCGTCCGACAGGCCTCTCGACTTCTGCCTGGTCACCCAGGCGCCAGGCCTCCGTCGAGCCCCAAAGGGAAAGGTCCCGTCGGAGAAGACACCGTAAAACCGGAGGAGACACCGTAAAATCACGAGCTAATCACGAGTTCCAAAGACTTCCCTGTAAAATAAGGTACAGTATAATATTTAAAAAAAATGAAAAATAATATATCGTTAATATGTGTTCTGAAAAAAGTTTGTCAATAATCATCGACACATTACCGTGTAATCCGCAATGCAGAGAATAATCCCTCGACGCATTATTATCTGAAACACAGATATTCTGAACACGGATTATAATCCGCAACACAGATAATCCGAAATACAAATTATAATAATCCTCAACTACACCCATTATTATCCTCAACACAGATAATCCTCAACGCGGATTATAATCCGCAATACAGAAAATAATAATCCTCAACACCCATTATTATCCTCAACACATAATAATCCTCAACATACATTAGTATCCACAACACAGATAATTATATCTGTGTTGAGGATTATAATCCGCAAAACAGAATAATCCGCAACGCAGATAATCCGAACACGGATTATAATCCCAATTACAGCTAATAATGCAGATAATAATCTGCAACTTATAATAATCTTCAACGCGGATTATAAGCCGCAATAATAATCCTCAACACAGATCATCCGCAACACATAATAATTCTCAACACGGATAATCCGCAACAAGGATTATAATCTGCAACACATAATAATCCACAACGCGGATTATAATGCGCAACGCAGATAATAATCCTCAACACCCATTATTATCCTCAACACAGATAATAATCCTCAACATACCTGTACATTATTATCCACAACACAGATAATCCGAAACACGGATTATAATCCGCAATAATAATCATCAACACAACACACATTATCCTCCACACAGATAATCCGCAATACAGAAAATAATCGCAATAATAATCATCAACACAACACACATTATCCTCAACACGGATTATAATCCGCAATACACAGAATAATCCGCAGCGCAGATAATCCGAAATACAGAGAATAATCCGCAATAATAATCCTCAACACAGATAATCCGCTACACATACTAATCCTCAACACGGATTATATAATAATAATAATAATAATAATAATAATAATAATAATAATAATAATAATAATAATAATAATAATAATGCGCAACGCAGTACGCAGATAATAATCCTCAACACGGATTATAATCCGCAATACAGAAAATAATCCGCAATAATAATCATCAACACATATTGTCCTCAAAACATAATCCGCAACACATAATAATCCTCAACATACATTATTATCCACAACACAGATAATCTGAAACACGGATTACAATCACAAATACAGCTAATAATGCAGATAATAATCTGCAACATGTATTAATCCTGAACGCGGATTATAAGCCGCAATAATAATCCTCAACACGGATTATAACGCGCAACGCAGATAATAAATCCGTAATAATAATCCTCAACACGACAACACACATTATCCTCCACACAGATAATCCGCAACACATAATAATCCTTAACACGGATTATAATCCGGAATACAGAAAATAATCCGCAATAATAATCCTCAACACACATTATCCTCCACACAGATAATCCGCAACACATAATAATCCTCAACACGGATTATAATGTAATGCGCAACGCAGATAATAATCCGAAACATATTATCTACAACGCAGATACAGGTTATTTAAAGGCCCGTGCTCACTAGAGTTGCTGGCTACTAGTCCCGAACGACCACAACGACTACAACACAACAATGTTCAATAACTTATGGGAAACTTACGAGAGAGTAATTTTCCCCTTGATTGAAACGAAACTTATTAAAATATGAAAATGTTACATTGAGTATTATTTAGGCAATTTACAAGAGATTGCGTATTTCTGAGAATCCTTATTTTCCTAGCATAAAAACCTGATAAATTCCATTCCTAAATTGCAACCGAGTCAGAGCTATCTGACGCATTCTGAGCATTTTAAAGCATTTTTAGGTCAGGTTCTTTGATATCCTAACCCGTCCTAACCCTAACTGTGCTGTGAGTTGGACTCTCTTCCTTTGAACAGGCCGCCCTTCCCCCACCTGCAGAAATATACAATTTGTCATCTGCAGTTGTTACAACAGTCACTGATGATAAGTAGACAAGTTGTTTAACTTGTTATTCTGCTGCAGTTGCATTTCCTATTGGTAAAATATTATTATTGTTGTTTTTTGTGTGGTGCTGGCAACTGTGGTTCAAATATGGCGGCGCCCAGACTAGTGCATGTCGGAGGTTGAGTCCACTTCAGTTAGGTTTGGTTCACTGGTGTCTGGCACGCTTCTTCTCTCTTTGGCCTATTGCCAGCTGGTATGATAACCACAATTTACTAACTGACACTGCATGTTATTAACGTAAGTTTTACCGTCTTCCCAGCAGTTGCAGAATGCAGATGGATCCAGAAACAGACGTTTTACTCTCCTCAGTTTTTAATGTCCTGCTGGCCAACCATGGAGTGTCCTCTGATGACACTTACCTGGAGCACCTGCTGTCGTTCCTGGAGTCCCATCCAATTGAAGAAGAGCGAAGGAAAATTGTTGTAGGGTTTGCGCAAAAGGCACTGCTCTCACAGTCTGAGAATTTGCGATGCTTGAGTTTTAGATTGCTGGCTGTTGCTGTGAAAGACCAGCCATATTTCCCTTCCCTGAAGAACTTGCTGGAAAAATCAATCTCAGGAGTTGTAATTATTGACTCCTCGGCACCTGTCCAACATGCTCTGTTGATGCTGATTGAAGTGGTCATCAAGCATGACGTGGGTCTGGCATGGGTTGTGGAAGCAAGCTGTTGGAAAATTGTGTGGGAAATTGCAGTTTTGTCAGGGAGGAGCAAAAGCAACATGTTTTTATCACGAAAGACCAAAGAGGTGTTGACTTCCTTGTTGTGGAAATTGACGTCTCATCATGTGGAAGTTGTGTGTAGCATATTAGAGAAACTGGTTCAGGCAGTTTCCAATGGCGAAATGGACAAGTCTATGTCACTGGAAATACTGATGACTTTGTTGGGTGAATCTTGCCCACCACTAATTAAAAACTCGCTTTGTGACACTTTAAAGAGATATGGACTCGTAGATGCAGCAAATCAATGCCTTCAGGATCCCATCTTGGCCCAAAAAGCAGCTTGGATAGCCCTGTGGCTTTCTGAACCTAATTCAGAGCAGGAAACATACCTGCGTGTGATACTGAAACTACTTAGCCACTGGCATATTCCGGCCATCCTACTTCAATTTCTTTCACACTCACAGCAGTACTGGAAGAAAGCAACTGTCACTAATCATGACCAAGCTGCACTATTTGCCACTCGCCTTCTGGTGTCATTTATTTTTTGTTGTGCCAATGAGAACGATGAGTTAAACCAGCTGCTGCAGCAACAATGTGATGAGAATGGAGAGTATGGAACTGTTGCTAAAATGGTGGCCAGGACAATGAGAAATGACGGAGGGAAAGTTGGGGATGTCTCACTGGCTGTAAGCTGTATTAAATACAACATGCAATTTATGTGCCAGGTAAAGGAATTCTTGTTTTTAAAACAGTTGATGTTAAACATGATTTATCATACATAATAATCTTTTGCATGCAGGAACAGCGCAGGCTAGCACTTGTTGGACTCAAGTGTCTCTTGACACATTTAATCCAGCAACCAAGAGGACACCAACAAGTGTTGCTGGCAACAATCGATGCCATAAGGACAATCATTAAAAGTGATGCCTCATTGTTTTCTCCACAAGTCTTCAATTTACACATGGATATGCTAGAGGCATGTCATGGCTATGATTCTAGGGTAAGTATGGAGCAAGCGTGGAATATGTGTAATTACTTAGTATTGTATGCTTTCAATATATTTCATTGTTGCAGGTGATTGTGTCTCTGCTGAAGATTATGAAACATAGCCATCCACCAACGAATCTTTTTTTGTGTCTGCAGAAACTTTTAGACCATTCAGATTGGGCAGTACGAGATAGTGTCTTAGAACTGTTTGGTCATCTTATTGCAAAAAATGAACCTAAAACAATGGACCCAGTGTTGCAAGATATGTGTGAAAATGTTTTTAGCCTTTGTACTGAAGATGAGGAAGCATTTGTTAGGGCATCAGCATTTGACTGCTTGAGGGTTATGGTCTCAGTGAAAGGATTGTGGGTGGTGGTGTTGCCGTTGCAGGTACAGCAGTGTTCAGCCAAGGCAATTGATACGGACACTGAAGGCATTGTTAGGAAGGCAGCGGTCACCCTTCTGAACCATATGTACAGTTATGGTATTATTACTGCTCCATGTGAGGTGATGGCTAAGGCTGCTAGAAATGACTTGCACTGGGAGGTGAAACTGGAAGCAGTCACATTCTGGGAAAAAATGGTGCATCGTTGGCCTGGTGATAACAAAGAATTGGTGCCGCAAGTTCTTCTTGAGACATGCAAGGACTGTGACCAAAGTGTTCGTGAGGAGGCCCAGAGAGTGACTCGGTTACTGTTGCAAAAGCAAGGCTCAGCCCTGGACGGACAAATGACTGTGAAATTGACTAATGCTGCAACAGCTGAAGTGCATCGTAGGGACGAGATGAACTCTCTTCTGGAAGATATTTTATCCTCATACAGTGACACCTCTCTTCAACCTTCTATTGATTGCTTTTGATATGTTCAAATGTAATGTGTTAAAGCAAGTTTGCATTACTAGCGTTTGCATTACCAGTTCTTGGGATTACATATTGCATATTTCTAAATAGGCCTTAGTGTATTAAAATCTTACCATATGAGACATTATGGGAAATATATCCCTGTTGGACCAGATGCCTTTAGAATTTTTTTAAAACAAGTGACAAGACCTGGCAGGACATTCGGTTCATTCCCATGTAACTAATTTGCATGCATAAGTAATACAGTTTTTTTTTTTTAATTGCGAGAGTTTTGTTTCGGTTACTAAGGCTCGCTAAGGCTCGAAGGGCAAAGATGAATGCCAATTTCAGTGTGCGAATATGATGATGAAGGTGAGGACATTCGTTAGTGGCGCTTCTGGCTAATTTGCATGGATTGAGACCCTCTCCCTCCTGTTCACTCCCGCCACCTGGGAGATGCACTCTGAAGCGGAGACCACGTGACCCTAGAGCGCGGCAGCCATGTTGCAGCACTTCCATCGGCCGACCAATAGGGAAGCGGGCTTTGCCCCCCACGTGACAGTGGACTTCCAACATGTCTGCCTCCTGCTCTGGCTTCCTGCCCACTGCAAGATGTCGTCCGATTCGATTGCTGATCTGACAGTGTTGTTGATGCTGCTTGGTTGACACCTGAATCGGCTGAAGAGGAGGAGGAGGAGGAAGCAAGGGGGTGTTCTTGGGGGTGCGGGCCGCCTCGGCTCCAAGGCAGGTGGGAGAGGAGGAGGGAAAGACAAGGCAAGGCACGACCGGGATGACACAGGCCGCGCCCGTCCCCATAGCCCATCGCTTGGAGCAGCTGCGGACGGCCACTGCCACTCGAACCCCTGACCCGGCCAAGGTGCTGGCCTCGCTGGGGGACGGGGCCCTTGTCAGGGACGTCGTGGCCCAGCTGGACGCCACCTCGGCCACCGACGGAACAGCGGAGGCCACCGCCACCCACCTGGCCACCCACCTCCTGCCACTGCTCATTCATGGGGACAGGAACGTGACACCCCTGCTGGTGGGGAAGGCTGCAGAGGGCGTAGCGGACGTGGCCAAGAGCACCCCTGGTCGACGAGCACTCCTCACATGGGACAAGGCAGACATGCTGGTGGGAGCCCTGGCTGCCGTGCTGTCCTGCGCCTCACGGGCTGGTGCAGGGCCGGACACCATGGAGAGCGTTGGGCAGGCCTGCAGGGCGCTGGGGAACCTCAGCTACGAGAGTGACGGAGGGAGGGAAATGGCTGTCAAGGCAGGGGCCATCACCAAGCTGCAGGAGGTCATCAAGAAATCTGCAGCCAGGACCTCACCTGGCACGGAACACAGTAACATGGCAGGCACGGGGCAGAACAATGTGAGGATATTGTATAATGGTGTTGCATGAAGGGAGTAACGCAGCTGTGTAGTCAGGTGTCATTCACACAGCCTACTGCATGGGTCAAAGAAAATTGCACCTCAATGTGGAGATGTATGGTATCTCATCCTCCATTACCAACTAGAGTACTAGATCCTTGCACCAATCTTGTTTCGTTCAGCAGAGACTTGCTGTGTCATAAAGGCCAATGGCATGCATCAGGCCCCGGTCACTCCCAACCCCCCTTGGTGGAGGAGGTCAGCTCAGCTCACAGGGGGAGCAATGTATAGGTATACGAGTGACTGGGGGCTGGCATGCATGCTGCCATAATATTCAATGGATGGCAAAAAGGACTGGGCTGGTGACCACTAGGACAGCTAAAAACCACACACAAACCCGGACAGGCAACAGTTACCTGTACGTGTATCGTAATTTGGGCCAAGAGATGATTTTCCAGTGCACTTTTTAAAATTTGCACAAACTGGCATGAGACAATGGTAGGCTGCAGAGGAGCCTACTACCATCGCACTGAAACCACAGAATCATCAACAATATTAAGATTATATGCAAATTGAGCTTGGTAAAATAATAATTATAATGTGTGATATGTTGGGAATACCAGCCAAGTAGTACAGTGGCACCACCACATAAATTAGTGCAAGTCTTTATGTTGCCCCCTATCTTCAACTTAGAGTTTCTTCTGGAAGAGGTGAAGCCATACGACTGACTCTTCAGCTACTAGTTAGTGTAGAGTTGTAGACATTGCTGACTGACCTTGACATCATTCTCTCCTTGGGTTTACCATTTTGTTCTGATGGAAACATATTGCACTGACAGAATCTTGATCTTTTGCCCAATTCTCATATCCCAACATGTATGTTGTCTGTGTTGTTCTTTTAAAGCTGAACTGACACTAAAGTAGTGATCCCTGAAAGATAACTCCTGTTTCTGGCAAGGCCTTTTTGCATTTGATACGGCCACAAAAATTAGGTGGGTGTCTCTAGGCCTCCCATCTGCATTGCATCAGTGTTGTTAATTTGTTACTCAATGCCACGATTTATTCTTATTACCAAGACCATGTTACACTATGTTATTATAATAGTTTCCAACTCCACAGTGACTACATAGAGCTATCCTTGCATTGATTTGTTGAAATATCAATAAAACTAACCTGGAGGGAAGGAAATGCCACTTTATTTGAAGCTTGACTGGAAGAGTGTAAATACCACATTTTTGACTGGAGGCTAACTGATGATCATACTGTGACTGACATTCACAATAATAATTTTATGCATAAGGGGTCGTCCATATACCACGTGACCGATTTTCGGGCACTTTTGGCACCCCCCCCCCCCCC
>KZ538815.1:0-10093 GCA_000934665.2 Catajapyx aquilonaris | reverse complement strand
CCCTCCCCCCAAAACGGTCACGTGGTATATGGACGACCCCTAACTACGTATATAGCAGTGGAGCCCATTTTTCGCACAGCCTATTTCCACATACGGTAAAGTAAGCCAGAATTCCCGCAGACACGATAATCCTAAATTTTAGTCATTTAGACTCAAGGAAGTGCAGTTTTCGGGCTCTTCCCTGAATCAGGGGCACGTAAACCATTCCAGGGGACCCGTTCTTTGATGGGGATTGAGCAATGAAAAAGTTTGTAAAACCTGCATATTATACTGTATAGTGAGCTAAATCAGAGGGAGTGTAAATGCTCTCTACTCAAGGGAGTGACGGCTTAGAACATGTCACATGAGCAAGACCCGGTGTAGCCCGAATAAGGGTGTGCAGTGCCAGTATTTCATGAAATTATGTAATGTATTAAATGTGACAGACAGTTGCTGGACCTGATACACCAATGTTCTTGCGCTTATAAAATATATATGGAGCATCGTGTCCATTTTTGAAATGTGATCAAAAAGTAGCATGATAATTTCCAAGTACGAAGGGCAAACATGGTCCTTGGTTATTTTTTATTTATATTTTATTTTACCCCATTGGGCATTTGCCATTAGGGGACATGGTCCTTAGTTATCATACGTGTGCAGCACTGTACTGTACGTCTAAAACTGCAGACCATAGCACGACAAGACAAAGACCAACAGACGACAATTATTCCGAAGCAGGACATCTGTGCCTAACTCTGATGCATGTCTTTCCAGCATGCAGGCAAACCTGATGGGGGGGGGNGGGGGGGGGTTCAGAGAATTGCAAAACTCATTAATATTTACCTAGTCCTCTTTCTTACTGCACCATTTCCACCGACAAATGAACTGCCTCTCTGTTGCAGTGACATGATGTAGTTTGATAATGATTCTATTTACAGTGTCGTTACTTGAGGACATGATTAAGTTATGCCAATATAATCAGGATTGATTTTTTAAATGATATCCCAGATGACATATTCAAAAGATGTCATCCCACAGTGTAATGTTGTGCCTAAACAGGGCGTATCAGAGTCACGGGTCAAGCACGTGCGAGGAGGTGGGGAAAAATCGTTGGTGGTGATAACCCTGGTCAGTTTTATAAAACAATTAGAAATAAGGGAGTAATCGATTTTTTATTACGTTGGGACATCACGTCCTTTCCATTCGAATTGAGAGGCACGGAAAGGCAAGTGCAGTGCGTACAGCGGCTCTCTAGCCATGCCGCTGCCGGTTGCACTGAACAAGGCGCTCTCATGCTCTCCAGCCTTCCCACGCAAAACATGGGGCCCAGCTTGGACCTCTGCAACCCATCTTCGTGACTTGCCCATGCAACGGTGCACCACTGAGAATTGGCGGAGGATGTCAAGCACCAATGTCTCTGTATAGGCAGGAATGACAGCACGCATACCTCGTAGACGTCATCCTCATCGAAAAATCGCGAAAAATGTTACTTGCGGTGGACAGACTGCTGTGTGAGGCCGGTACCAGTCGGTACATTGCGAGGCAGGCGAGATACGTCAGGTACGTACAGTAGTACAGAATGTTGTACACCTGTACTGTAGTACAGCACTGCACTGGCTGGATAATGCCTGTGTACAGTAGTGTACAGTACCGTACTGTAACAGTACTGTATCGCACATCAGGACAGGTGCACGTACCATAGCAATGGAGGAAGACATTCTGGACATGGTAGCCGACGATGGTAGCCATGGACCTGTCTATCAGCTCCCGTGAAGTCGGTCGTAGAGTGCACAGCATTCATTGCAATGTGTGAAGGATCATCCATGACAGCATATGAGCGAATAGGCGCCAGTTCCAGCATTTACTGTAGTCACGGTATGCGTTCTGACAGTACACATACCAACTTCACAGGGGCTGATCAATGGGTCCATGGCTACCATGTTCAGACCGTCTTCCTCCATTGCTATGGTACGTGCGGTACGAGGACGATGCACCTGTCATGATGTGTGATACAGTACTGTTACAGTACTGTGCACTCCAGCCAGTGCAGTGCTGTACTACAGTACAGGTATACGACACACTGTACTACTGTACGTACCTGACGTATCTCGCCTGCCTCGTAATGTACCGACCGGTACCGGCCTCACGCAGCAGTCTGTCCACCGCAAGAAACATTTTTCGCGATTTTTCGATGAGGATGACGTCTATGAGGTATGCGTGCTGTCATTCCTGCCTGTACAGAGACATCGGTGCTCGACATCCTCCGCCATTTCTCGGTGCACCATTGCATGGGCAGGTCGCGAAGAGGGGTTTCCGAGGTCCAAGCCCGGCCCCATCCTTTGCGTGGGAAGGTGGGAGAGCATGAGAGCGCCTTGTTCAGTGCAACCGGCATGGCTAGAGAGCCGCTGTACGCACCGTACTCGTCTTACCGTGCCTCTCAATTCGAATGGAGAGGACGTGACATTACGTCGCAGTAAATGCCACAGTAAAAAATCCCAGTAATAGCAGCAGGAACACAATCATATATTTCATTTCTCAATACCAACAACAGTCTCTGCCAATGGTAACAGTGGGTACATAACAACATGAAAAACCATTTTGGGGCATTTGGGGTAGTTAGACTCCAATAATTGAAAGGGCAACACGGTGGTGGAGGAGTTAGCACCTCAGCCTTCCACCTCTAAGGTCCCGAGTTCGATCCCCGGGTCGGACAGAGGATACTTATGTGGCTAGAGTTTCAATGGGTTCTCTCCGTGTTTGCGTGGGTTTTCTCGGGGTTCTCCAGTTTCCTCCCGCAATCCAAATCCATCACAGCGCATGCAATGATTAAAGACTGTTATTCAAAAGATGATCCCCGAAGAGGCCCAAGGAGGCCTATCATGGGGCATTCATTTTAGACTCCAAAAATTGCGGTTGTTGGACTTTTCCTGGACTCAAGGACACGTAAGGCATGGGTGTGAGAAATTTCTGCACTCTCGGTTCTCGGGAAGTGGCTTAAATAGGTGTGACATTATTATTATTATTGTTGTTGTTGTTGTTGTTATTATTATTGTTATTAGTATTATTGTTATTAATGATGATGATAATAATAATAATAATAATAATAATAATTCATACCCCATTATCAGCCGGCGGCTCTGTAGGGGGGATTTTGTTTTTTTGTTGTTTTTTTTGACGGGAACTCTTCGTTTCGTTTTTACTACGCTTTTTGGGATAGGATAGGAAAGGAAGGAGGCGGCTGTGGCCTATTAGTTTAGGAAACAACTCCGGAATTCTCCTGGAGGAACCGTGGGAAACCACAGAAAACCACGGTTAGAGTTGCCGGCACCGGGATTCGAACCCAGGACCTCTCGATTAGCAGTCAGATACCATATCCCCTCTGCCACCACTGCTTCAGTTGTTATTGTTGTTGTTGTTGTTATTATTATTATTATTATTATTATTATTATTATTATTATTATTATTATTATTATTATACGTACATCCACTCTCGTTTATACTATAAGGATATTTAAATGCTGACAACTAATTACAGCTATTGTTGTTGCTGTCATATAATGCTTCCTAAGAGCTCATTACGTCTTCAGTGTCAAATGTTTTGCACCCTCATGAAATGCCAGTTTTTCTAGTTATGATTGGTAAAAAGTACTGTAGATTTTCATTAGTGTATTATTAATTATGTTCACTGATTCTTTTATTATTGACAGGAATCAGGTCCTTCGTTGTCATGGGTCGAGGAGAGACGTGTTCGCCTGAGAGCTTCTGGATGTCTTCTCAATCTGATGTCCAGTTGGGAACCCACTTTAGGGCAAGAGTTGGATGCAAAAAAATTGGCATCAGCCATGCTACAATTTCTGGAAGAGGGTAAGACTGGAGAGGCTGGGAATCTGGAAGGAGAGACAGTGGAAGGGCTCAAAGAAGGAGAGGAGCTTCGAGCTAATGCCCTGCTAGTACTCTGCGCCTTGGTAGATTTTGGCCTGTGTAGCGACCTGTTGGAAGATGCAAGGGCATGTCGAGTGGCTAATGATGTTCTAAGTTCCACTTCCTCTCCTGAAGTACTTGAGATGTGCTTGGATCTTCTCCAGAGCCAAAGTGAATCTGATGCTGTGAAGACCCAGCTGGCAAAACAAGGAGTCTGCCACACCCTGGCCAATTTACTGGACAAGAGGCGAGGCAAGCGGAGAAGTAGTCCTGACCCTGATCACATTGCTTCATCCAGTGATCCCCTGGTTCGGATGGGGTGTGACCTGCTGACCTTGGTGCTGACTGGTGATGAAGCAATGACCTTACTTTACCAAGATGGGGATGGGCCTGTATTCAAGTGCCTCCTCTCTTGGCTCCATCCACCTCAGGATGTCCAATCAGATGAGGAGGAGGATGAGGAGTGGGAAGCGCAAGAAGCAGAGCTGAGGGTTGCAGGAGCTGTGGCAATAGGCAATTTTGCCAGGTCTGATGCCCACTGTCGGCAGTTGGTTGAGAGAGGTGTGTCACGTCACCTCATAGCACTGCTCTCTTCTGAGCTATCATCAGAGGACATTCGCTTGCAGCACGCATTACTCTCAGCTCTTAGGAACTTATCAGTTCCCTCATGCAACAAGGCACAACTGGTTCAGGAACAGGGATTGCTAGAGGCTCTGCTTCCCCTCGTGTCTGGAGAGAAACCAGAGAATGGTGGCTCTGACACTAACGAGCCCATTCCTATTCAAGGTAATGAAGGTGGAAAAGAAATTAACCCATATTCTGCTCTAGTTAGTGACACCAAACCTACTTATGCGCAAGGCATTACTCCACCAAAACCTTGCAGTGCATCTTGTGCTAAAGTTGTCACCACCAAATCTACTTCTGGGCAAAGCGGTGCTCAACCATGCAGTGCACCTTGTTCTCCACGTAATATGAGTGGACCCGTTAAGGAACAAAACACAACCAAGCTTGCTGACGTGGAAATTGAGGATGCTGGTCCCAGCCCAGTACAGGCCTTCCCAGTTGTGTTCAAGCTCTTGGGAACGCTTCGTATGGCTGTGGATGGCCGGCAAGACGCTGCTATCCAAGTTGGGCTTCATCCAGGCCTCATGGAAAGGTTGGTCGGATGGTGTAAGACACCAGATCACCCAGGAGTGGAAGGGGAAGCAAACCGCCTGATCTCGTGGGTGTTGTGCAATATGGGTCCTTCTGACACTTCCGAGGCAGGCCTTGTAGCAGCCAACATTATTCAGGCTGGAGGTCTGCAATGTCTACTTTCTACCTTGGCCACCTCAGAACATGAGCTGATGCAGTTTGAAGCAGCACAGGGGTTAACTGTTCTAACGCAAGCAGCTCAGAACAACAAAACCTCAGTAATTACTGCTCTGTCAGAAATTCCAAGAAGCTCTCCAGTTGCACCAGGGGAAGTCATTACAGCAGCCCTTAAACGAACTGAGTGTGGCAGTAAACTGAAAGTGATGGTCTTGCGTTTGGCTACCACCTGGGGCTCCCACAGTATGTCTATTTTTACGACTTTATAGGTCTTAGCGAAAATACCACATTTACCATTGCAACATTGGCTGTACATATTTGATCCAAATACTTGTTTATTTTTAGGTGACGACATGCGTCGGGTGTTGTTGCGAGCTAGAACGCTGCATGACGTCGCCAAGAAACTGGCTGCCGATGTTGATTATGTCCCAGAAGAAAAGAAAGCAGACTACGAACATGTGCAAAGAGAAGCAAAAACACTGGTGGCGACACTTGCACCTTATGGCGAATAGAATTATAGAGGAGGACAGAAATTTTAAAGACAGATTGAATTGCTGCACAAGCTTCCACCTCAACAGTAAATTTATGTGCCCCTAACCATTTCTTGACTTTTTTTTTCCTAGCACCGAGGCTGTGAAATTCACATTCGCTCTCACATTTCAGATGTAATGGTTTTATCTGTAGCACATTTACATGCAGCCTGCAATCTGACTCTTCTAACCACCAGGATAATATTTTACTTGGTATAAGTAAAGCTGTTTTGTGCGTGATCATGTCCTTTATTCCAATGTTGTGTCATTTTATGGCAGGTGGCTGAATCAGTGTTTACTCGCATCGATTTTATTGGTATCCAAATGTAACGCTGAGGTTGCAGGTTTCATGTGAGAGTAATATCTTGCTGAGTAGAAAGTACATTTGCTTGGTTGTCACTGGCGATCTCTATCTTTCTCTCTCATTTGGATGTATGATGCTACTGTGATGCACAAGTTCATTGTCTTGACGCAGTATTTTGTGTGTTTGTTTCTAACCCTGCCAACGTTCCAGTCTAGTCTCAAGCATGGACAGCTAGAAGTACATGACAATTATCTGACCTGAGTGTTCTTAGGTCAGGGAGATGTTGGGCCATGCCATCAGTCAACAATGATAAATGGTTAAGATTGGGTGTCACCATGTTGTCGTCTCTACCCTTACACCCACTCTGAATTATTTTCTTGTTTTGCATTTATTTATATTGTGTTACATTTTGGGGGCAGGGACCAAAAGAAATGATAATAAACCTGCATTTTTTTCTGCTTGGTGAAGCTCAACCATTGCCTCTTCATTTGATGTGCTGATACCATGTAAGTCACCAGACCTTTGCTTCCATCATCCCTCTACCCCTGATGGAAATATGTACAATAAATAAGTGTTCAATTTTTGTATGTCAAGTTTTGTAAAGGAGGAGGGATTGGACAATTAAGTGAATAATTTAGATTTAGGGAATAAATCCCGTAGGTGCGTAAATCTTATCCATTTCTATCAGTGTCTTGACCCCTTTTCTCTGGGGTAATCTAGGCTGAATGTGGAATGTGAAATTTTTTCCTATTGCAACTTTCGATTGCAAATTACAACTGTTACATGAAGGTTGGAACATAGGGCAAGGTAGAGGCAGAGAGTCGTAATTTGCCAAAAGCTTGCGGCATCTAGTTCAATATTAGACAACATGCAAAGATTTTGATTATTATTTGTGGACTTTGTCTTGCTCTCTTTATACTGTACCCTTTTTTTTAAACGGCAGGGCATGCCCAACTTTCAACTTGTTAATAATATGCATTCACGTGAAAACTAATGCTCTTCATCATTGCCTAACATCGTGGCTGGAAAACTTAGTGACCTATTACCAATAGATTAACAGAAACCCACAGCTCCCCCTCCCCCTTTGATTTTCGCTATAGTTACAAAGGGATTTTTCCAAGTCCATATTTCTTACACTGTTACAGAATAAGAGTAGTTACGTACGTTGCACGAGCGCATTAAGATGAGCCAGAGCTATGCAGTAGATGGTGTATAAAAGAGTTACATAAATTGCAGCAATCAGGACAAAGACCTGAAGTAGCTGGTATGGGTTGTCTTGCACCATCTCCTCGGTCGTCCTATGGTCGTCCTATTAACACAGGAAAAGAGAGATCACTTTTTATGATGATATAATTTAAAAGATAAATACTTATCGCCAGGAGTACATTTCAATGTGACGGACGCAGCAGTCATAATTACGGATTTTACTAGTTATCTCGTCCTGCCCTGGAGGTGTTTGCAGTAGGCTACGTAAGTATATCCATGGAAATTTAATCGCTTGGGTTTCGCTCAAGACCCCTGTTACCATTGTTATCATATTGTTGAGTACTAAATAATAACAATGGTAATCCTCATTTTTCGAGTGAAATTGTGGGTATGTGACGGTGCACCCCGCGGACTATAAGAGGCCCGTATATTTAAAAAGAAAAGAAAAGAAAAAACATCGAGAGAGGGCGCACTCCAGGAGCTCGGGAGGGAATGGAAGGAATCCCATCATCTTCCTTAGATCGAAATCTGTCTTCAAACTTCTGGTTAGGAACAGGTGTCAGCTGTTGGATTCTTACAGTCGACTTCTTTTAAAATTAATTTGCTCTTCACCAAATTATGCATTTTGATCTATCTCCAAAATTTCATTTGATTCTTTCCAGTGAGTAAAGGTTATTTTCGGCAATGAAACAATAATTGGACTCGTCATGTGAAAAATCGGGTAAAACTGCAATTATCTGATGACGTGTGGAAATCTCGGAAACTAGTCATTATTGTGAGATCGTCGATCTGCAGATGCAATGAAAAGATAGTGCCGGTAGGTGATTGCGCGCTTACAGGGTTGTGCAAAATTGACGTATAGGCCTACTTCCTCTCGGATTTCGGATGCAAAAGCAAACCATAGATGAAGGGAGATTGCGGCTTCATTACAGATTTTTAGACATGATATTTTGAAAATGGTGCATGAAAGTCGTCCATAAAAGTAATATGCCAGCTGGCTGAAAAGGTATTGCAAAATAATTAATAGGCCTATTTCAATTGTAAATAATAAACAATATATTGAATTTAGGGTCACTAAACCTATATGTATACTGCCGAAGCATGATTGGTGTTGTCGTTGATGTATAGTGCTGATGTAGTGGATCAAAATCATTTTGACATGCAGATATGTCCCCTTAAATACACTAATTGTATGAGTAGGATATTATTGCTTTAATATTGTTTATTGGTGTGCTGGCCGTAATATGGAGAGGAAAAGCGCGCATGTGAAATCCTAACAAGTGCTGTATAAGCCGACATGCCCTTATATTTGACTGGCTTATAAGTTGAAATCTTCAGCGGCCTCACTGCATGCGCTCCGGGAAAAAAAAATTCACACTGAACAGGTTTCCGTCGTGTGCGAGAGAATACCTACGTCGTCGGGACCAAGAGAAGTCCGTATAATGAACATATTTCCGCTTTATCAAGCTGGGTCTTTTACCGGCAGGCTCCACTGAGTAAAAGACGAAAGCCGACTCAGGACTTAAAGCATCATGCTTATCCCAATATCCCTACTCACTGATGACCAGTGCTGATGACAACTAATTACCCACTTCATCAAACATGTTCTGTAATACACCAAATAATGGTTATAGAAATACAAGGATTATTTGCAAAGTAATTTCGAGAGCATAGCAGACTGAAATCAGCAGCGTTGGTAGACGACTAACTGACAGTTGCCTAGAATCCTAGATAGCACCGAAGGCCTATAGTTGCATGGCCGAGTTTTATACCACAATCTTAGAGTGTATCTGAAGCATGTCCTCTTGCGTAATAAAGAATTCATTGCTTGTAAATATAGTCCCCATAATAATCTGACCGGTAAGGCACGGCTTCAGATTATCTGAACAGATTGGAATGACATTATCAGTTGGATTGTAAATATAATTTGTGTATATAGGCTCAAGTCGAAACCATTCTATAATCCACAGTAGGCCGACATTCTGCAGCCCGACTATAGGTCTGTAATCACATAACTTATGGTCGCCGCGAGATCATCACCGAACCTCGAGCGGTTACGTCATTAACAAGTATGATTAATTGCCTGAGATTTGATACGGCCCAATCGAAGGTATCTTGGAACTCGAATCGGTTGGATCATTATCACAGGGAGTGGCTTGATTGACATATTTACGGTCTAATACCCTGTGCAAGAGGTTGTAAGGCATGCCACCCAAACCCCAGTCAAAACGTAAACAATTGCTAATTGCCTCTATACAATAATACACGAATCGAGTAATTAATTTAATTGCCCTATTTATTATTATTACGCGGTATACAGTTCAGCTCCTGTCTGCCGCATCCCAACATGCAGGGCTGTCGTCCTGGTTGCATAACGGCCAGGATAGAAATGGGCAAATACCGACGCAATGCACTCAAGAAAATTGAGTGCAAAAAAATTCTGGTCGCGCGTGTAGTCTACCGGTACTGTGGGCGGTGATATTTCGGGGGGCGACCCAGTGCGTCACGGTAAATACAATTGACGCAGTCTGATTACGGGATGACGGGGTTTATGCAATCAATAGACTCCAGTATGGCCTCTCTGCAGGCCATGGCTCTTACATATACATGTACACATCTTATTCCCGAGCCATTCGATGACTACATGAAGTGCGCCATGTACAGTACTATCATTATTTACACACATGACATGGGTAAACACCGCATGTGAGTGTCATGTGTGAGTGTGTGTATGTGTGTTTGTTGATATCCCCGTAAGATGGCGGGCGAGGAGTTGATCATTAGCCGCTGCTTAACTCTTCCCCCACCCCCACAACCCTCTCCCACAACCCCCTCAACCCCC
>JYFJ02003112.1:0-46318 GCA_000934665.2 Catajapyx aquilonaris | reverse complement strand
GTCACATATGCTCAAGTGAGGAACAACAGTGATGAGGGTCACTGGCCTGAATGACCTCCTTGTTAGGACCATTTGGACTGGCGAAATCTTGGGATACACACCAGTTGAATGGGGATCTATAATTAGGGGGCTGTTATAAGGGGCATGGGAACCGATTTTCTTGCGTTAGTGTCAGATATTGCAGATAAAATCAATTATAGAGGTCGCATATTATAGTGGGGGTCTCACGAATCGAGCGATTTTTCCCACCTGTAGCATTAAGTTGTTTCAATTTGTGGCTGAAGATTTATGGGAGGCATCAGGTCAGGACCAAAAATGTGACGTGAATTTCACAAGTTTTGTACGGCCGTTTTGGATCTGTCCGCAATTTTTGAAATCGCGACCGCATGGTCATTAGAGGTCCACTTTCGCCAATATTTCGCGGCGTTTCTGGCAAAAAAACGGAGTAATTTTATGGATCCTGCCACAAGATTGCGGCTAAATTGCTACCGGCAGCAGACGAAATGTATCTCAACTGTTTGGTACATTTACTGTGATTTATCATGAAACTGCGATTAGAAATACGGCAGTCATGAGATTTGTGTACTGGATGACATTGTTGCTTACAAATATGTATGAGTAGTGCAGAAAATATTCAGTGGCTTTGGGTAAGTTCAAGGGTGTCTGTATCGGCCTGATATGTATAAGACGTCACGCTTCCTCATATCGAGGAGTGGCATTCTTCCGCTCCTTGCCCCGGGGCATGCATGTTTCGGAGTATGGCAGGCAACAATACCCTTTTAAAAAAAAAATTGCAATGTGCAAATATGGCCCTTTCGATCAACTCAATCGAGCAGTCGAGCCAGGTGCAATCTGGTTGGAAAATTGGAGGTAGATGTCACTATGGGCGGGGAGCGCTATCTGTCTGTAATATACGAACTTGCTTGCACCTGGCTGGATAAGCCGATCAGAACGCGGAAATTTGATTGTAGCAAAAAGTGTAGGCGATTTCCTGGTGCATCCTACTCATTGGAAGATGTATGTGACCTCCCATCGCAATTGGTTGCAATAAATTGGCTCAAGTAAGAAGCCCTTCGCCAAACCGGCTGGCTGCTCATCCCGATCAAAAGAGCATTCAGTACACCCTGTTGTTTCAGTCTTTGTTTTCAGTTTTTCGTGGTTAAAGTGGTTTGACCTTGCACATTTTCATTTCGTCTTTGTTGCAACATCTGGCCGGTAAACCAGGGAGGGGTCCATCCAGGTGTCTTGAGGTGTAACGGCTTCCCATTTACCGGTTTTTTTTTGCAGTGCGAATTCTGCGTACGGTTCAACAGGAAGTGACTAACATATGAGGCGAAATGAGAGCGTGTAATGAAGTAAATTAGGATTATTCTGTAACCTGTTACCCAGTTGCGACAAGATAAATTGGCACCCATATACACTTAGCCTTGCCTCGTATGTGGAACACATAACGGTCGGCGAATCTCTTATGGTGACCACCAGTAGGTAGCGCTATGTGTGCACTGGTCATGATTCGGCAGGTCACGGATATATGGACAAGGCTAGCCGTTTTTCGTCATTTTCATGCAAATTGGCAGGGGAATTGGCATATCTCGTTTTATTGGGGGGAGGGGGGGGGGGAATTAACGGAAAACTAGTCCTAGGTCACGTTTTTTTATTGGGTGGTCGTTGAAGGGTCGTGTGAGTTCAGGTATTGCCTTTTGCTGATGTTTATGGGACCAGATTAAGCGTGACGCGCGGATTTTCCTAAAATGGTAATAAATATTGCGAATTTTTTGTCCGATGTAAATCGCATTAGGGTGTCAAAATTGCTTGTGATTTCCTGCGCGAATTTTGGAAGTTGTCGCGATTTTTATGGTGGCGTCTAAGTGGCGTCAAATGTCAATTGACTATGCATAACCCTGGTCCAAGGCCGGTTGGAGGAAGATGGCACAAATAGTACCGGATGCGAACCCATAAGAGAAACAGCACTTAATTCAATAACCGAGTTAGTAATGGAGCATGTCAGGAACATTATGCAACAAGGCCGCTTTGAAAAAAAATTATGAGCGACTGGTCACGACTTTCATTGGGTTATTACATGGATATCTTTTCCAGGTGAGCAACTTGAAGAAGCTACTCAAAGGCATCTTGGAGTATTACCAGGAGATGCTGGGGCAGCACATTACAGACTTCAACATGCCGGACGTGAACAAAATTGGTAAGTATTTTTTTATTATTATTAATTTTTATTTGCATTACCCCGTTTGTGGGGACACACATGACATCAACGGCAACGACAACAAAATTGGTATGTCGCTGACGTAACGCATGGCATTGTGTGGCACATATTCGGCTAACCTTTCAATCCAATATATTTTTTTTACAAGGTGCCCTCTGCCACCTTGTTGTAGTCCTTTCTCTTTCCCATCCTTGGAACAACTCGGCAGGAGAGATTGTTGCGACATATTGAAATTAGGGTGTGATTGATAGGGATCGACACTTGAAGGAAGGTCGACCCAGATTTAATATGTTTTATGAAGGCGTGGTAAGGGGCAGGATTTTCGAGCATCTTCATGTCGTTGCCTGAAGGAACTTTAAGAGTCAATGGTTTTTGGCACATTGTTCCTGCGAATGGAGAACTGGTTCGTGTTGAGATGTTGTTGACCTGAGCAAATTGGAGTGCTTTTTTTTATTATTCGTAGGTTGGACCTTGGTGACCTTTACGATACGGTATCAGGAACTGTTTGTGGGTTTCTGGGACAGTAAGGGTTACAGAAATAGACAGAGGAAATACGATGTTTCTGATGTGTTTATTGTGTTCGTTTTTTTTTCCAGCGATAGATCTTGGTTGGCCACGCCTTTTTGTGTCCAATGGCCCGGGAGAAAACTCGCGAGGTCTTTAATCTGCTTGCAAGTTGCGTGTCTGGTCATTAGACACAAGCACTCTTTATATTCTGGGGGCCAAAGGAATGCAGGTGGGGGGGATGAGGTGGATGGGAGGTGAAGGGAGCACATCTTGAGCTGAGAAAGAAAAATCTGGAAGGTGACCTTGGTGCTAAAGGACCACTGGCCAGCAGGAGAGGAAAAGATAAAATACAATTTGTAATAAGTTCTGGCCCGGAACATGCAGACTAATGTGCAACACCGTGATAAATGCGGTAACGCAAAAAAAGCAAATTTGTGGCGTATTGTTTTCATGACAATGCAGTTACTGTACTTGGGAATTATGCATTCAAAAATAATGGGTTGGCGACAACTGTTTCCGCCAATTTGTTATTGCAGCCTAATTAATGTGTGGCACTGAACTGTTTTGAAAAATCCTTGTAATTGCTACTCTTCAGTGGTGTAATTTGTATCTTTCAGGCGAACACAACAATCCTGCAGAGTTGGGCCGGATGCTCCAGTTGATACTGGGCTGTGCAATTAACTGTGAAATGAAGCAAGGTAAGTTTCTGGCGTTTCCTGATTGCAGCTACTGTCATCGAGATAACATCTCAGTGACAATGCATTTACTGGGAGATAATTGACGAAACCATGCCTAATGTGCACAATAAATGCCGCTGCATGAGACCGGCTTGAACTCAACCTTGCGGATCATGGTCAAATGAATTTTCACTCCCTGTATTGTTTTGTAGAGTACATAGAAACTATTATGGGAATGGAGGAGTCTGTCCAGCAGATGATAATGAAAGCCATCCAAGAGCTTATGACTAAGGAGACTGGAGGACTGGAGAGTTTACCTGATGTAGATGCACCTTTGAAAAAGGTTCTAGATGATCTGGAAGCTGCGAATGTAGCCAAGGAGCACATGGCACAGAGGTGTCATGAATTAGACATGAAGGTGAGGTGCTGTGATTTTCACGTTGCATGGTATCGGAGAGTAAGGAAAAAGAAGTGGCTTAGTGTAAACAAGCGACCACAGGTCATTGCTTTATCGGCAGGAATTTTAATGGGAATAGCTGAGCCCGATAAAAGCTCGGGATGTCACTAAAATTCCCAACCTTGAAGTTGTCATGGATACCAGCATATTATTTAGATGAAAACAAAGTTGTGCAACAAAGATGGCTTTTGTGGTTGGAAATTGTCCAGTGCATAACCTCGAATGTGCCCTGTTGCAGGTGGCCCTTCTCCAAGAGGAGAAGGCCAATCTACATGGTGAGAATGAGCGCTTGCAGGAGCGACTACGGGAGATGGAGGTAGTAGAGGATGCCTCCATGGGTGGCAGTGGGCAGCGCTACAAGGAGGTCAAGAAGCAGTTGGAAAGTGTCCAGGAGGAGATGTACAAACTTGAAACCTGTGAGTCAACACTAATGGGTTTTACGAGCTGAGTTGTCATTCCAGAAGTGATTACCTTTTCAATCTTTATAGTGCAATGTAGGGCCTACATTTTGTCAAGGCCGGAGAACTTCTGGGTGATTGTAATGTGACACTTTCATAATTGTGAGAAGACATTTAATGTGACTGCTTCTAAGAATGAAATATTATTATAAACAATACTTATCACTTGTTATAATTGGCTTGAATGCAAATCTGTTGACCCACTTGGCATATGAGACTTGTAATTGATTTTATTGATTAATATATCACTTATTGGAACTGTCATCCTTGTTAAATCAGAAAAGTGTTATTTACCTCCAACACTTAGAAGCTCAAGAGTTGATGGAATTAATCAGTAATGCCACCAGTTGATTTATTAGAAAAATAAAATCAGTCACTGAAGCTTGAACTGTTCCATTACAATGTAAATTCTGAATTTTGGTGCAAATGCTTGTGCTGTAAATGATCTGATAATTTTTTTTCTTGTGGCATCAGCTCGAGATGACTACCGCGTGAAGGTAGAGCAACTTGAGAGGGAGCTGCTAGAACTGCAGGGCAAGCAGGATGAGCTCCAAAAGGCTGCTGAAGAGGCACATGTTCTGAAAGATGAAGTGGATGTTCTTCGGGAGAGGGTGGAGCAGCTGTCCAAATGTGAACTTGCTGTCGAAGGCTACAAGAAAAAGCTGGAAGATTACGCTGACTTGAAAAGGCAGGTGCGCATCCTTGAAGAGAAGAATACCGACTACATGCAGCAAAACATGGAGCTAGAAGAGGTATGGAGCTATTTCTTGTGATTTGGATTAGATTGCATGATCATCTGAAATTTTCACGCATGACAAATGAATTTTTCAATTAAAGGTAGGTAGCAAATGTGAATTGAAAATCCTTATGATGCCAAAACAAAATTGAACCAACTTGTCATTACAGGAGCTCAAGAAAAGTGGAACATGGAAGCCTCAGCTCGAAATGTACAAGAAGCAGGTGTCTGAATTGCATAAGAAGCTTGGAGAGGAAACCAAGAAGGCAGACAAGGCCGAATTTGAGAACAAGAAGACACAAGAAAAGCTGCTCGCTATTCAGAGGGAGAAGGAAGTAAGTGTTTCCTTGTTTTGCAATAAAGCGAATAAAATAGGAGGTGTTTGCAATTGATGTGGCAGAATGATTAGAAATGTTGGATGGCTCACTTCCTTTCAGGCCTTACATGCGCGCAACCAGGTAACCTTGCAGGGGCTGCGTTTTGTGATGCATAGGTCTCGCAGCCCCTGTCTTTTTATGTACTGTTCACTGCAGTGTGATTTTAATAGCAGTCTTACTTAACGTAATTGGTGACTCAAAATTCAACAAGTTATTTATACAAGGTGAAGAGAAACATCGCGCCCAATCGACAGGTAGACTAATAGTACTTGCAAAACTAATATAGGGATGTGAAATTAGTTTTGGGCGCCTGCGCGTAGTTAATGCGTGGATGGTAAAATATTAGCTAAAAATGACAAGTGCACAGGTGTCGTACCTGGATTCTTACTTTGACGGGATTTGATCACCTATTGCACGTGGACGATGTGTTACGGACCCAAGGCTGGATTGTTCAGAGCTTCTTTAGAGTTGGCGTAACTGATGTGACGTCACGAAACTTTGACGGCGCCGTACACATTAACTATGCAACGGTGCCCAAAACTAACTGCACATTCCTATATTAGTTTTACGAGTACTGTAAGTCTACCTGGCGATTGGGCGCGAGTTTCCCTTCACCCTGTATTCATGAGATGATTACTGCAACCTTGTTCAATTGGGAGGCTGAAATTGAAGGAAATCATATCAGACCTTACTTTACCGCCAGAGAGACTGGTAATAAAAATACATGGGCAAGTGTACCGATGTCTTTCTTAGCACGTGATAATATGTGCCTGCATTTTTAATTGCCCCTTGTTGTCTGTAATCAGCCTTTTGTAATGGTAATTACGTTAATGCGGTAGTCATGTTCAACATAAGTCATGCTTTTTAGCACATGAATGGCTCCAACTGCTTAGCGAGTTTTGTTGTTGCCAGAGCAGGCTTTGTGTCCAATCAGGTGGTATGGTGGCGGACACTGTGACTGCCAGTCTCCATTCTTGAGTACCTCTCTTTCTTTCTTTTAAATGTGTCATGTCTTTGTATCTTGTGTTTAATTCTTGAGGTTTGTTCTCCTATTTCAAGGCTGAATCTGTCCTTTGTGAACAGCAATAGTCTAGTCATATATTGTAACTCTTCAAGAAGTGCCAAAGGATAGTTAAAAATAGGAAAGAAGGCACAGATGTTACAAAATACATTGAGCTTCTAGTGTGCATTGCTACATTTTCTGATAAGCTTTGCGGAGCCCTATTACAGATTAAAAGAGGATGATTACTAATTGAAACTTATTTTCAGCGTCTAATAGCTGAGCGGGATTCTCTGAGGGAATCTAACGAAGAGTTGAAATGCACTCAGCTACAGCTAGGAACGTCCAACCTGTCTTCTGTGATGAGCCCAGAATCAGGAACCAGAAATGCCAGCTCCCTCTCGGAAACTGACACTCTTGAGATGATTCCACCTGAAATCAAGTGAGCTACTGGGGTCCTAACAGAAAGATATTTGCACAGAAAATGAAGTTGTAGTATTTGCTCTGGGAAGGGGGAGTCATTTTACTTCGGCAACCATGACCTTGGTTAATTTGTGTTCCTAGTTTCTTTAGCCTTCTTTTTACTAATGGTGGGAGAATGTAGTCATAGTTGCTGCAGTAAGGCCTGTGACTTGGAAGTAACTCTTCTGGAGGGGAATTAAACGTGGCAGTGAATCTGCTTTCGTTGTTGTGTGTAAAGTGAAAAGGAGATTGATTAATCTGTTTCATACCTTTCCCCAAGTTGTTACCTCCACTTCATATTCCACATTTTGCAACTGTAGTTAAATTCAAATTTACATTGCAAGCCACTATTCCTCAGAGAGAAGCTTCTCCGGCTGCAGCACGAGAACAAAATGCTACGCCTAAGCCAGCTTTCACCAACTGATGAAGACCAAGTGCCTATTCTGCAAGCTGTGGCTGATGATCTCCGCCAACGACAGAGCGAGCTGCAAACTGAAAACAGGTGGGCTTCTGAATCCAACCTGCAACGCACCTCTCCTCCTTACCTCGTTCCCAACAGCCACCATCATCACTATCACTACCACAACAATAACAACAACAACAACAGCGTTCGACACTGTGCCTCAACCTTGCCATTTGCCTCTGCCACAATCAAGCACGTGCACGAGATCAAGCTGTGCTCTTCGGAAGTCGATTCTGCACCCGCAAATTGTTGCACATGTAGGGAGTTGTCGCATGAGGTGCTGGCGACACTGGCGCGTGGTAGGGTGCCAAATGGCATGGGTGACACGATGCATGCTGACACGCATCGGGTCACAAATGGGTGGGGGGGTGGCACAACGTCAACTCCACTGCCATGCTGGTGTGGTGATGTCAAGCTGAGTCGCAGTCCTGACGGCAGTAGCGGGAAACACTCAGACGATTCACTGCCACGATCCGACTATGTCAATAACAGGAAGCACTCAGATGATTCATTACCACATTGCGAATATGTAGAACCTGATATTAAGGTCCTTGACAGTCCATCAACTTTGACGTCCTCATCATCAAGTAGTGGTTTATTATGTGATTACAATGATCTTACGGCCGTGTTAAGCGTGTCTAGTGAGGGCAACACTGACATTGAGGAAAAGGACCTTGCACCTGTGGTTCAAGTGGCATTAGCAAGTCCTGAGGGCTCCACACATGGGATTGATTCGGATGTTGAGTTTGCATCAAAGTCAGATCCAGAGTTTGAGGATGGGTATAACGCCTCCATGTATAAAGTCGGGCATGAGAACGGAGAAGTTTCATTTGGAAATAGTGAGGTCAGGGAAAGGCGACCGTTGCTGAGGCTACCTAAGGTCAAGACCAAGAAGAGCAAAAAGAAGGCGCGGGTATTTTTGGCTGACACTGTTAATGCCATATTGTCATTCTGTGCACCCTAACACAGCACTTGGCATGTATTTTTAATGTTTTGCACTTTGTATCTGACTCATATTTACATATCAGAGACTTAGAATTGGCCATATTTACTAAATCATATGGAGGTAGTGGCTTCACTCAAATGCCTCGATACATAACTGTTGCAACTAGCACTAGGAGGATGTTCGATTTTTGCACTGCAGTTTATTTCAGTGTGAAAATGTGTGGATGGAAGTGCACAAATTTGTGAAGATCTGAAAACTTGAGGCACTGGAGCATCGTCATGAGTATATTAGTTACAATTTTTATGTAGAAGGGTATTGTTCTCTGGCCACTGGCCTCAACTGCCAGCTGGACTCAGCGTGTTCCCTCTATTCTCATTACAAACAGGGAAATACTCAACGTATGAGCCAGCTGTGCACGTTTTCGTGTTTTTGAAACATTTTACACCTCCATTTGTTGTGATCTGTGGTTGTGATTTACTTCATCCTCTCTTTTTGCGAGGTGTCATCACCGGTGATGTTTTAAAATTTTTCCTTCTCTTTCAATCTAGTCAGAAACAGACATTTATGGCGGGAAAAATGCAGTGCCATATGTTTTTATTTGCCAATGACCCGTTCACAATATCTGTGGCTCTGCAAGTTGACGCTGTTGTTATTTTATCATCGCAAGTGTAAAGTAGCATTCAAGCCCAACCAAGGAGGATAAAGACAAATAGCGAAAGGTGTCATGTCCGGTGACACAGTTCAGCAGTATTAAATACTCGAGGCCATGTGTCGTGTGTGAGATTATTCAGATGTGTCAATGCCCATTCATCTGGTATACAATAAAATATAATTTTTTTTTTGTATTTGTCAAAAGAGTGGAAATATACAAATATATTTGTAAGAAATATTGCTGTCTTTTTTATTTTGCATTGTTGTATTTTATTTTACTTGGCTGGTGTGATGATTTTGTATTATTCACCCTCCCCTCTTGCTTGGGCTTGATGCGAAACTAATCTTGCAGTGTTTTGGTATGCACTTTTGCATGTTACGTTTTGCTTACTAATCCAAAATGCATGCGGAATGGGGCATGTTTGTGCACTCATGCTGCAGGTGGACAAGTATCTTGTTCCAGGAGGTAGGGCCTATGCCACAGCACTCAGGTCATGGCAGGTTTGTCAGTTGTAGGTGTGCACTACGCAAGAGTGCACTTAGTTATTTCCTCCGGATGTAGTTTTCTATCCCTTCGGTTCTTGGGGATTTTCTTGTGATGTTATCGTAGAATTAAGTCCTTGTGGATTGTTGGCAAGCAAAAGGCTGGCAGGAGTTAGTGTTTGGTTATATGCTTGGTACTGTGTTTGTATATAATGCTCCATCACAGGTTTGAAACAGTGGTGTGAGTGTAATTGGGATTAGGGTGTACAATTTTTACAGCACTGACGACTACACGGCAGAGTACAAACTTCTCATGGTATACACCGTGGTATAGTGGTAGGTATCAGTATGGATTACACTGGCAGATGGAGAGCAAGTGGAGGTGGTGTGCTCCTGTGTGAAAAAAGGAGGAAACTCATGAATTGCTCAAACTCAATCAGCAAACATTATCGGTGCAGAAGGATACACTGGATCTGCATTATTTACTGTTGCACAACAGGAATTCGTGTCCTTAAACATCAGTGCGTTGAGGTCATTCATTAGGTCATCAAGTATTACAGGTTGAGAATCCTTTATTCGTAAAGCTTGGGACGGGAAGTATTTAGGATTTCGGAAGATTTGCATTGATAAAATGGGACTTTTCGGGATGGGATAAAAACCTTAACAGCGATATCCATATACATTTCTTAATAGAAGGTCAGGTGCGTTTACATGTGAGCGATGTCATTGCCGCCGATAACAATGCTGAGTAACCTGTGTAACCAGTATTGTTTGAGGCGAAAATTGATTGTTACTTTCGACTCAAACAATATTGGATACATCACTCGGCGATGGCTTCGCTCCGCTTCACTTGTCAAATCGCTCACATGTAAACAGTGATTTCTGCATTAACCCTGGAAGTAGTTTTACGTAAATTTTTAGTAATTCTGTATGAGTATAGATAGCCATACAGGTAATGATGCTTGTCTTGCTACACTCGCATGGAATTTTTCATTTGGGGCGCGTCATGTCAACATACAGATTTTGGAGGTTTTAGGTTGTTGGATTATTGGATGAAGGATTCCCAACCTTATCACATCATTTTTGGAGAACAAAGATTGTGATAGAAATAGAACTCTGGTGACACATACACAATGATTTTCACACTGGCTCGTGAGTATGTGATTTTAATTGTCACAAGCAACGCAAAAGTAGTACTTTGTTCTCCCATAGATGATTCAATTCACAAGGTTTTGTTTGCCTTAGCTCTTAGGCAGTGTGATGGGAATATCTGCCTGAATCTGGCACAAACTACGACTTATGGCTTATGGAAAAAAAAATTATAAATCCGTATAGTAAACCAGAATAGACTATAGTCAACAGTTTGAGATATGGAGAACTTCAAGATATAGGTGGTGTGTCTGAAAAGTTCAGTAAATGTTACAATAACAACAACAACTCAGCTGACCACTCAAATCGCAAATTCTGATTGAGGTCATTATTTTAATGACCTCAATCAGAATTTGCATGGATAGCAAATTCTATGGATTGTCTCTGATCCCTCCAGCAGAAGTGGGCTGACACACCACCATTCCAATTCGACTATCTCTTTGGTGCTCTCAGTGGGATGGGCCTTCAGAGATGGTTATGCAAAATCATTGACCTTGTTCACGTCACAAAAATTACTGCTGTCAGTGTCTGGATGCCACCCCAGGTTTGCCATCTGGAGCTAGTATTTAAATCAATCTCAGAGACTCATTACTGGCCAGAAGGAGTCAGAACAGGTCAGAGGACTCATTAATTCTCGGATGCGTGGGTAAAAGAAAATTTGTTTGATTAATGCGCTTTTTCCCGCAAATCCGAGGAAGGAGGTGGATTAATCAAGGTCAACGCTCGGATTCCGGGGAAAAAGCGCATATGCGGAAATTTTTTCTTTTTGACTTGTGCTCTTGCGCATCCGAAAATTACCCATCAAGCCAGCAGTGTCATTTAATCATCAGGGTTAGGGTTATTGTTTTCATAATGTTTTTCAAAATGTTTTGAATTCAATCTTGGACCCCCTGCTTAAATATGTTTCTATTTCCTGCATGAAAGTGTTTGCTGCCCGACTGAGATTGAAAGGATGCAACGACCTTATGGACAATCTTCTAGGTTGGCCAACCAACGTGTCTTGGAGCTGGAGAACCAAGTGGAGGAGCTGCAGGAAAAGCTAGGTACGCAAGCAACTACAGGTCAGCAGAGCAGCGAGGTGAGGCAGAAGCTGAGCCATCTGTCTGGGAAGGTGAAGGATCTGGAGAAGGACAAGGATACACAGAGGGCGTATATCGAGGAGCTTGAGGCGAAGCTGCAGGACAGCCGTGAGTACACTAGTGGAAAATACTGCCTTACATCTGTTGAGTCTACCAATCATCTGCTTTACTGCATGTTTATACTATGTTATGTAAAAAGGCAGTGTTTGTCATGAACAATTTCATGGCCTAATGCTGAACTGCTTTAATGTTGAACTTTCAACAGTAAAAGGGATTTTTAGGTCATCTAGTAACTTGAATGGTGGCTTTATTTTCCAGGGAGTCGGGTGAGCTCTTTAGAGGATGTGGTTTCACACAAGGATGGAGAGATGAAAGAAGTTGATGAGCGTTACAAGAAATACATGGAGAAACTGAAGAGCATCAATGCAAGCTTTGACCTCCAGCAGGGTGCGGGGGGTGGAGCAGCAGCAGATGTGGCAGTTCTGAAGGCCCAGCTAGCAGACAAAGACCGGCGCATTGACCACCTGGAGAGGGAGACGGAGAAGAGCAGGCGGATCAAAGAGACAGAAGAGCAGCTCATTACCACTGCATTTTACAACTATGTAAGACAGTGTTCCAAATTTTACAGCTTTTACTGACTTAACGTGTCAATGATGTATTGTGCAGACCTACCAGATGAACCGCCAGGCAGCGGAGCAGCGGCTAATGAGTAGCAACCCATCTGCACAGTCCTTCCTCTCCAGACAAAGGCTTGCAACCGCCCGAAGAGTAGGAATGAATCCCGGAACTAGGTGAGTTAGAGGGATGATAATAAAATCATAATGTTGATCACATGCTTCTAGAGGGGTTTTGTGAAACACATTGGTAAAATAAGCAATAAGTGAGAAGGAAACCACTCAAGGAATACGATGCTATTGGATGCAAGCTGCTGATTTTAGTGTGGTGATATATGATAAATGGTAACGAGGAAGTTTTTTCTCCACTAGATCCATTATCAATTGGAATTGAAGTAAGGTATTGTATGACTACATTTTGCAAAATATTGCGAAGAGCACATTCGAACAAATTTGAAACGCAATTAAGCTTTAACTTCACGATCACCACTGCACAAAATATTAGTGTTAAGGCAACATTCAGTAGCCCTCTGTGCAATAACCATAACCCACATTATGCAAAATTGCAATGATTAGTGCATAAAAAATATTGACAAGTTGTAATTTATTCTAGTAATGCTAACAAAACCTTGATTTTCTGTGGGCTATGGGATTACACACTGACCTACATAAGTTTTGTATATTTTGACCACTTACCTTTGCTGTTATTTATGCATGAGATTACAGTTGTAGGCCTACTTGAAATGACTTATTTCATGCATGCTCAATTTTTGCAGTGTGATGGCCTACTGGTATGTCTGTGGGTTGTGACCTGTGCGCTCAGGGCCAGCTTACTTGTGACCGGGATCCATTGTTGTCAAAAATCCGAGTCCAACAATGGCTTCCTGTTGCAAATAAGCTCACTGGCAGCATAGCAGGTTGGTTCCTGCCGACATAAGAATAGGCCATTAGGCCCCTTATTTTTGCACGGTGGTAAACATTACGTTTGTCCCCTTCCAAACTAGAACAGCATTGTTGTGTTTTATCATTATTTGCAGTAGTACCTATTATGACCAATTGCTTCATTTTTCTGGATGCAGTTTTTATACTTTCCCTCATTCATCCCGTTTCATTCCTTTCAGTGAATTCTACGATTACTAACCTGCATGCAAGATACAGAAAACAAACCCAAAAAGTACCACCATGTCCTGGATTGTGGATAGCTTTTGAGTTGTGATCACCTGTTTTTTTCTCCCATTATTTTGGTTATTCCCCACCTCGCATTACTGTGGTTTTAGTATTTTTTGGGGGGAGTTACAGAGTGAGTGACCCTTTGTCAACTTGTGCCAACAGGATGACAAGGCAGCAAATCGAGGACATGAGGGTAGTTTGACAGGACGAGGAGAAGTTGCCCTCCCCCTTTCTCACATTTATCGTGAGCAGGACTTTGCACGTTGTTTTTTTAATGCCTGTGAAACGTTTCTTTGTCACATGAATTTATGTAGCCTCTTGAAGAGGTATTTTTGAGTCTGTGTTACGTGGAATCTGTGAAAGTAATTATTTTGTTTCGGATTTTAATGTAATTTTTTCTTCTGGATGAATGTGAAATAATAATTTGTTAACATAATGTCGAATTATGTCTGTTTCTTTGACCTATTGACGTGAACACGTCTTTAAAATCATATTAGTAACGAAAAAGCGTTACAGTCAGGGCCCCATAGCGGGGGCATGCAAGGTGCTTAGGGTCACCATGCATGTGTCCAGACTTCATTATTGATTATAAACAATCAATTCACTCCCCCCAATACTGATCCGATTTTAATGACATATTCACGTCAAAAGCTGCGGCTTGTCCCCCCAACACAACCTAATGTTAATTTTTTTTTTTGGTTTCTTCTGCATGAATATTTTTATGTAGGATAACCCATTGCAGCAGGTCCTCAGATACCTTTGATGACAGCACCCGGACATGGAGGACGTAGTTGTGCAGTTTGGGAATCCTAAATCTACTGGATTCATATTAAAAACCAAAAAAACAAGACATTCCTCTGTATTTTTAAATTTGAATTACATTGCAATTTAAAATGAGCAATTTTTATCTTTTCTTCTTCTTAGGTGCATTTTCCAGTCCTCTAAGATACTTCTTGTTTAGCTTATATTCTTCTGTAATAAAAATTTTCACATTAATTGACATGGATTATTTTCTTTCAAAATTAGGAGCATGCAATGACATGAACCTGACCTGTGATGAGTTTGGCGATGAAGTTGACCTGGTTCCCTTGCACTAGCACGTGAAGCCCCTTTTTGTCTGGCGCTGTTCCTATTGTGGTGCTGGCCTGCACTCCAACTCTGCACCGCCGGGCGAAGTCGTGGTGGTCAATCCCGTACACATCCAGGTTGTGTACTAGGGTTACCTTCTTGTTGCCTGAGCGGGTCATGACCTGGAGGTCAATTGGCTCCAGCTTTCCTCGCACCATCACAGGAGGCCTGCCCTTGAAGCTCACCTTGAACGCAGGGGTCATCCGTGATGCACAGCGGCTGCTCACCTCTTCCCATTTAAGCTTAGTTTTGACATGATACTCGGCCTTTGACAGGCAGCAGTCAGTCAGCAGGGGATTCATCATAACGTAGGCTTTGTCCTCCTTGCACTGCAGGTCCTCACGTTTAACATATTCTGTTATGCCTTTACGTATATCTACCATTGTTAGCCCGTCACCTTTACTATACCCACAAGGCTTAAATATTTGCAAGACATTTGCTGTCACTATGTGGACCTCTTGTATCTGTGGAGGTTGATATTCATCATCAGTGGTATCTGTCGGTGCAGGTTCGGTGTCGACAAATTCATCCTCTTGGAAATGACGAAACAGCATATTGGCAGGATCTACATGCACAATGCTTGCTACTCCTTTGCTTAATTCCTCAACACGTATTGCACCTCTCGCCTGCATTTCATCCAGGAAACGTGAGAATTTCTTGTACCCTGATTTTTTCAGGTCTATAGTGTACCCACGTGGTACTGCTGGTAGCATATGTAATGCGTAAAACTGGCTATTGAGAATAGGCAACGTTGCCTTTTTGGCTGTAGTTTTCCAAGACTTGATGAAACAATAGAGGATGAGGGCATCCATTTCAGTGTGGTCTTCCGGAGGAGGTCCACTTGATGTAGACTCCCCTGGATCAGGCATGGGTTCTGGAGCATTGAGGGAGGCAAGAGCATTGTTCAAGATGTCCGATGGGCTTTCGTCTTCTGATTCTGACTCGGAAGTTGTAGTAGTATCTTCTTGCACGTTGGATACAACTTGAGTCATTCCATTGGCTTGTTCAAGTGGACTTGCTGTTTCAGGTGAATTTTCAGACACTTCAACTGGAGTTTGTTCTGACTTAGGTGTACTCTTAGTTACCTCCTCTACTTTCTGTCCAGGTGGTCCAAAGTTGGGCACTTTTGCCTTCCCCCCTCCAAATGCCCAGAGCAAATCCCCATACACATGGAGAACCTGCACACCCTTCCCTCTCCGGGCTGCCATGTACATGTCAAACGAACTGAGCGCTGCCTTTCCCACTGCAATAGCTGCCGAATTCTCCTCAATACAAATAGTAATCTTCTCGCCTCGTTCGAACTTCCCATAAGATCTCGGGCCCAAGTTATCCCCATCAGAAAGTACAATCCCAGGTATCATAAGGTCAGCCCCATTCTGCAGCTTTTCGATCACGTTGGCCATCGTGACAAAAGTAACCGGAAGGATGTGTGGTACTTGCCAAAGGGCATGCACCGTTGGATAGAGCGAGCGATCATGTTCAAATATGACAGGAGTTTTGTTAACGCTGTACACCATGGTGGACTCCTCCGAGTGGGTGAGAACCTTGGCAATAGACAACTCCTCCTTGTTTGGGACCAGCACCAGACAGTCCTCCTCCGTGAGATGCGGAAAGGCCTTCCGGATCTCGGCACGGAACTTCTTCTTTTCAGACCCCTTCACCTGGCTGTTGCTCTTCACACGGAATGGCTTCACAAACATCGTACAGCCAGTCTGTTGGGACAAGTCAGCAGTTACTTCACATATGTATACATGCTTATGTTACATCTGGTTACAACACCACAGTTACAACTGGAAGTGCAATGCACTTTTTACCGTGTCTGAACAAGCATCACAATATCTCTAATCTACACTGAGGAAACCAGGTCACCTTCGTCGATCAGGGAGTGTCACGTCGTCGTCTCCTGCAAGACGGCACTAAGACGATACCATCGCACACTGATTACTGATACTACCACAATCATCAGGTACAAGTATCGAAACAGTGACTATTCATGGGAGCCAACATGCCAGTGTTGCCAACAGCAATGAATGGGTCACTTTTCATTCAATGTAGAGAGCACATGCACTGGATGAGCTGTGACCTTGCCTGATTCTGGGATGACCTCCGAGGGCCCCACCGGGTACGGCCAACTGCCTGATTGGCCGTAATTAAGTGCAGGATATATCCTGACCTGTGTGAGAGCAGATATGGCCATGGTTGGAAAGTACCTGAGAGGTATGCCGATGCCGGTAGTGTACGCAATGCTCAAGATGTTGTTGATTAATGAGATCATTTACAGGTGCACAGATAGTATGTGGACTCCTTGGAGTGACCTTACTGGTGTTTGGAACTGTGATTCTGGTACGGGCGTTGGGAGTGGAGGAAGCACTTATTTACCCTACTTTTTCACCGGAGGAGATGGACCAGATGAATCTGACCTCGCCTGAACTTCGACAGAGTCTTGTGGATAAGTTTGTCAGAGCCGTGCGCATTCCCACCGTGTCGTACACACCCCATGTTTATGAGAATGATGCGCTGCTGCAGATGCACTCATTTTTGCAGGAGAGTAAGTATGGTTCGAGTTTGCTCGTATGCCATTCCACAGTTGCCTCTTTCAACCTGTTAAGTTGTTGTTTCTTCATAAATATACTTTGGATGTTTTTTTAGGCTTCCCAGTGGTGGCCAGTTCATCCTTAGTGACTCGAGAAGTGGTGAACAATTATAGCCTGCTTTACACAGTCAATGGCAGTGACCTCACATTGAAGCCATACTTGTTGACTGCTCACTTGGATGTGGTTCCTGCTGAAGAGCCTGAGAAGTGGGAATATCCCCCTTTTAGTGGGGAAGTGGTTGAAGGCAAGTTTATTTATGGACGGGGCTCAATGGATGACAAGCAGGCTGTTATGGTAAGTCATTTGGAGAGTGTGAATTGAATCATATTGATGATACAGTGAAACATGCATGTAATGGAATTGCTCTGCTCCGTGAAAGTTGTTTGTGACAGAAAAATGTTGTTCGTTCCCACAGTACTCAGGGTTTGCTACAGACAGGTCTCACTTTGGAATTTCTCCCTTAGGGCATAATGGAGGCATTGACATATTACCTCAAGTCTGGGATGCAGCCCAAGCGTACCTTGTACATTGCTTTTGGTCATGATGAAGAAGTTCTGGGAAAGGATGGAGCATGGCATATTGCAAAGCTGTTGGAAGACAGAGGAGTTAAACTTGAATTCCTCCTGGACGAAGGGACAACTGTCACCAAAGGGATTGTCAAGGTTGTTGATAAGCCTGTTGCTGTGTAAGTCTTGCTCATTACTCACTGAAATGTCTATTTCATGGTTTCTCTTACAACTCTTAGTTGTAAAAGTTATGTGTGGTATGGAAGAAACTTTGTTGCTTTCCAGGATTTGTACAAGTGAGAAGGGCTGGTTGGAAGTGCAGCTTAAAGTTGAGACTGATCCAGGTCACTCCAGCATGCCTAAGAAGGAATCTGCTTTGGGGATCCTTGCTCGAGCAGTAGGCCGCCTGGAATTACATCCACAGCCCTCCATGTTGCAAGCTGGAGAATATGAGGCCATGCTGGACCATCTAGCACCTCATGTCCCTTTTCACTTTCGGCTAGCCTTAAGCAACATGTGGCTGTTTCGTCCACTAGTGTCCTTAGCAATGGCAGCAGAACCACGCTCCTCCACCTTTATACGAACCAGCACAGCAGTGACGATTTTCAACTCCGGATCAAAGATTAACGTGGTGCCATCAGTGGCTACGGCATCCCTGAACCATAGAATACACCCTGCACAGCCATTAGCTGAAGTGTTGGAGCATGATAGGAAGGTGATAGCTGATCCAAGGGTCCAGATGCAAGTCAAGAGTTACATGCCTCCCAGTCCTGTTGCAAAGATTGATTCCATTGGCTACAGGGTGGTTGCATCCAGTATCAACCATGTGTATCCAGAGGCAATAGTTGTACCAGGTGCAGTATCATCTAAAATAACTTCTGTCAAATTTCCTTTATAACTGATTGCATTCTGACGTGAAGTCTAGAAATGAGCTTTGCATGTCCACATTTTCACATCCATAGATTCGAAAATATGGATGTGAGTACTTATGTTTGAACTTCCCCCTGTATTGTGGGGTGGTGTTTGATTACTTCATATGAATTGCACAAGTATTAATGTTTACACATAGGGGAATATAGTAGGATATCCATAAACAGGCGTAATATGGGAGGCATTTACATTTTTTCACCAGGAATACTCTTTGCTAACACCGACTCCAAGTGGTACCTCAATCTCACTCACAACGTGTACCGTTTCTGTGGATTGGTATCAAAAGAAGAAGATGTTGGGAGATACCATGGCTTTAATGAGAGAATCTCAGTGGACAATTACATGCAAATCATAAACTTCTACTACAGAGTCCTTAGAAACGCAGACCTTCTGTCAGATGGGAGGGACAGGATGCTCCGCAGGTATACTGAACTCTAGTGGCTGTGTGACTGTTTATATGGGATGATTACCTCTGTGCTAAGTACAATAATGTGCTTAAGCCAACTTTACCTGTGATCCAAGAAGCTCTCTTTTAGTCCAGTGAATTTCAGAATGCAGAAATGTTGCCTTTCACCAAACCATGCTTTATAATTGTGATGATGTAGGAAAACATGATATCACCATGTTGTATGTTGTTGCACTAAATGTTGTATATTAATGTGCATCATGTTTTTCGCTTATTTTTAAAACTTGTCTCTTTTTCTTCATCGTTGACTACCTCTGTCATGGAGAAATACCATTGTTTTGTTGACATACAGTAAAACTTCTATAAGTTAAATCTCCATGGGACTGGAAAAAAATTTCGAGTTACAGAAGATTCGAGTTAGAGAAGTTTGCATTTTTTAAAGCACATAACTCTGTGAGGAAGCCTACCTTTATATCCAGCAACGAAAAGTGGTCAAAACTTAAAAATAACTGTCACTATCACACTTACAATGTTCCTCGTTATTTAGCTGTAAAAAAAATGTCTGTTATGGACATTTGCCTACTCTTAGATTCAAGGATTCAATTGTCACAATTGAGTCAAACACTTTTTTTGGTACATATGGTAGACGGAGATCAGAAAATTGATCCTTTTTGTACATGTGGGCTACTCTCGACCCTTCAGCTGGGAAATGCGAAAAATTTTCGTACTGCCCAACATGAACTTCGACTTAGGGAGACTGAAAATGCATTGATATCCCATTGTAAGACCCTGCCTGCACTTCGAGTTATAGAAATTCGAGTTAGGGAAGTTTGTCTCCTATTATTTTACATTGCATGACCAACCAAGCTCATCATTTTCTTCGACTTCGACTTAGGGAAGTTCGACTTATCCTCCTGACGCCCAGCGTACAGCCCTCTAGCCATTGGGGTTTAAAAGTTTTGAAAAAAATATTTTTAGAAAAAAAAAAAAAATCTCTAAAAATTAAAAAAAAAATTAAAATTTTTTAAAAAAATCTGGGCTTCAGGAGGTTATAGACGTTTTACTGTATTTATCAATTTGCTCAATACATAATTATACATTTTGAAGCTGCCACATTATCACCTTTGAATCAGTAAATCAATGATGTTATCACATCTATGAGGTAGTGGGCATTTGGCTTTCTCCTTGTCACTGTTTTATTGCTTTCTGTCTGTGTTGTTGGCCTGTGTATTGTGATGGGGTCAGATGGAAAGACACTATAATATAACCTCGGGATAGTGTTAGTACAGTGCATGAATCTTGTTCAATTATTATTTGATGGGAAACTGATTTTCTAATTTTCCTTTGTGGTTGTTTCATTATACTTTTTCTCTCTTTACATATGTTCATAACTGCTGTTTTAGAGCATAAGAATTTGCACTGTTGTGTGTATCGATAACTGATCAGTAAGCCTAGTTTATATTGGATGTGGAGTGAAACGTGTCTGTAACAGACACTGAACAGAGCAAAAACTTTTGTTTGGTCCCATTGCAGAATTTTTAATGCATTATTTTCTCTTTCATATGTGCAGAAATCGAGTCAGTACAGATCAGAGTGTCTGATATAGAGAGGTTTCATTGTACAATTTAGCTAGCATGTAAATTACTTCAAATTGTTGATTACATAATTATTGACTATATTGCATATTACAGTATTTTGTGAGTTGTGTAATAATAAATTATTTTGGTATGAATACTGCAATATGTTGAAGAGCTTGATAAACAGCACATTAAAATGAATGATAAATATTCATTTGAGTTGAACAACTTCTTCTATTATGTGCCAAACTCTGTATCGTGATAGATATAATTTTTTATTAAAATGTCACAGATCACCTGATGAATCTAGGAACTTCACTACCATGATCAAGCTTATGTAGTACACCTCTGCTTTTATCATGCTTTGATAAGCAGTTGTGAGAGGGTATCTCACAGGTTGCTGGCAATGTTCCAGTGCTTGAGATCTGCTCTCGAATCAGGGTATGCCAATTAAAACCATTCAGTCATGAAGGCAGTGGCAGTACCCGTTATGAAAGGTGAGTTAAACTGCGATTTTTAATGGAGAGAATGCTAATCTCCTTATATTTCACCCAAGGTGCAAGGATAGCATGCAGTCTTGCAGGCATCCTGGTGGCTGTGTTGGCCGTAATTACTGTGATGCAGGCACTGAGTTTGGAGGAAGCTCTGATTTTTCCTGCTTTTGCCTCAGAAGAGACGGATACAATAGATTTGTCTTCACCTGATGATCGGAAAAGAATGATTGAGAAGCTTGTCAGAGCTGTGCGCATCCCCACAGTGTCCTCAGCACCAGGAGTATTTAACACCGATGCTTTACTGAGGATGCACACCCTGTTAGAGGACAGTGAGTTGTATGAAAATCTTAGCCTGCATGTAGCAGGATTAAGGGCCGGTTTCACCGAGCTTGGTATATGATAAAACCAGGTTTCTTTAGGAAAATCCATACAAATAGATAGGGATTTTGAGAAATACCCTGGTTTTATCATATACTGAGCTCGGTGAAACCGGCCCTAAGGATGTAGTTTGGGTAGTGGAGCTTACTTGCCTATTGGGAAACTGTCACGGTAACATACGGTATCTAACATGTGAGAAGTATACAACCAATTATCCCAAGGATTAATAATTAATCTCTGATGCCTGGACTAAGGCCCTTAGACTAATAAGGCCAGTTGCAGCCTTAAGCCTGGATTTTTTATTGTTATTTGTTGTGGGAACCGCAGGCTGTACCAAGCAATAACGAGGACAAATCTGAGGTGGAGGCTACAATTAAAATGCTGCAACTATGTATTTTGTAACAACCCTGGATTATTTTCAGGTTTTCCAATAATAGCTAGCTCCCCCTTTGTAACTCAAGAAGTGGTCAACAAGTACAGCCTTCTTTACACAGTCAAAGGCAGTGATCTGTCCATGAAGCCATACTTGTTGATGGCTCACTTGGATGTAGTTCCTGCAGAAGAGCCTGAGAAGTGGGAACATCCTCCCTTTAGTGGGGAAGTCGTTGATGGGAAGTTCATCTATGGACGGGGCTCCATGGATGACAAACAGGCTGTCTTGGTAACTGATTTTGAGAGTCTCACTTGAAGCACTGATGCTATTTGAGGTCATTCTCCAAGGGCATCATGGAGGCACTAGAATATTACCTGAAGTCTGGGATGCAACCCAGGCGCACCTTGTATGTTGCTTTTGGCCATGACGAGGAGGTAAAAGGAATGGATGGAGCATGGCATATTGCGAATCTGCTAGAAGAGAGAGGAGTCAAGCTGGAATTTATTTTGGATGAAGGATTTACTGTTACTGATGGTATCATTAAGCTGGTGGATAAACCTGTGGCACTGTAAGAATTATTGACACTCTCATGTCTGACTTTATCAATGCCTTTTCTCTGTTTGTCAATCATTTCCATTCATTGACTACCATTCCTGCCGTTAATACTATTCAACAATTGTCTCTTTGATAGGAGAGTATCTCGACGAGTCAGGTAATCTGTTTTGCCGCATTTGCTACATTTTTCATTATCTTTATGTGAACAGGATTGGAACAAGTGAAAAAGGTTGGGTGGAATTGGAGCTCAAAGTGGAGCTGAATCCAGGTCATTCCAGTATACCCCAAAAGGAATCTGCTCTAGGAATATTAGCCACTGCAGTGGGACGCTTGGAATCAAATCCTCAGCCACCGATGCTACAAGCTGGAGATTCTGAGGCCATGTTGGATCACCTAGCCCCACATTCTCCCTTCCTATATCGACTTGTCCTAGCCAACATGTGGCTCTTCCGTCCCCTTGTGGGATTCGTTATGGGTCGTAATCCCCTCAGTGCAGTTTTTATCAGAACCACCACAGCTGTGACTATTTTCAATTCTGGTACAAAAGTTAATGTGGTACCATCATTGGCCACTGCGACTGTGAACCACAGAGTCCATCCTGCCCAGTCACTAGAGGAGGTGCTGCAACATAACAGATGGGTAATAGGCGACCCAAGAGTACAGATGGAGGTCAAGAGTTACATACCACCCAGTCCAGTTGCAAGGATGGATTCCTCTGGCTATAAAGTTGTTGCGTCCAGCTTCAATCAGGTGTTTCCAGAGGCTGTGGTTGCACCAGGTATACAAAGTGTTATACTGGTACCAGTAGAAACATTGTACAGTACAATGTCATTTATGTTTTTTCTTTTCAGGAATTCTTGTTGGGAACACAGATACAAAGTGGTACCTGAATCTCACCCATGATGTGTACCGTTCTTGTGCACTTGTGACGAAACCTGTGGATCTTGGGCGGTACCATGGCTTTAATGAGAGGGTTTCCATAGAAAACTACATGAAGATAATACATTTTTATTATAGAGTTCTAAGAAATGCAGACCTTTTGAGTGACAAAACGAATCGAGTACTTCGTAGATACACTGAGCTCTAAGGTTTCATGTCATTGTATCAGAAATAGCATAAGTATTCAAGAATTTTTTGTGAATGAGTTATCAACTCAGCCTGTTTTGTTTTGTTAACTGTCAATGAAATGTGTGTGAATCAAAATGGTTTAAGAATAAAAATAATGAAGTGTAGTTGTATGAGTAGCAGTGCTTTAACACCAACTACTTTTGGCTCTATGATATCTATTCAGATTATCTTCTTGATGCAGGACTGCAACAGTGTTTGTAATACTTGACTGGGTCTTAATAATCAGAATACGCAGAAAGATGAAAATAAATAATGTCATATCAATTTCACTTTTCACAGAGATTTTCTATTGAGGGAAATTAAATGCACACCATTTTTGCATTAGATGGGTTCCTCTATGAGTCTATGGGTATATTCGCGACAAATTATGTTGGAAATCCGGCTTAGCTACAGGGAGTGCAAAATCTTTTGCGCTAGACAACCTTCTGCTGTACTTTTGGTTTGCTCCAAACAGGCTTCACTGTAGAAGGACTTTTGTAGCTCAAATGGTATTAACATCAAGGGATTGCACATTGATGGCATAGTATCTTCCGGTATGCTTCTGATATGTTTGCGATGATTGTGATTTGACACTAGTGCTGCCAGACACTTGAAATATTGTTACAGTGCCGGGATAGCTTCCTCAAGTCCATTACTAATAAAATGTAATTCTTAAAATCCATATTTACTTTGTTTCACGAGACACTTTGTGACATTCTGATATGTCTGCAAACTAAGGAGGTTATATTACATGGCAGTGAGTTAACATGACTAGCATCATTACCTGTATCTAACCGTATACAAAATTTTATTCTTTAAAATTTATATTTAAAATTACCTCCAGGTTATTGATGAACATTTTCTAGTCAGAGTGTACGCAGATACACCGTGTTAAGGCATTCATCCCATTCTAGAGCGGTCTTATTAAATACAGTATCTAATTTATCTTTCAAAACTGGTTTTCAGAAGTTATTAAAGGCAGGTTCAGATACTCGGGGTGATTTTGTTACATCCATGCAAATTTCGCATTTATTTTACATGATAAATTGGCAGACAATTAAAATCGCGCTTATGTGGAACGATAGTATTTACCTGGACTATCCAATTCCGTTGCGAACTAATTTTTCGATATTTTCGAAGGTAAACTGGTTGTGATAATGACCTACTAATTTAGTACAGTAGTACCCGTTTGACGCCTCTCCAGTTTACGCCGTTTCACATGAACACCGGTTTGAAAATGACATGTTAAAATATTGTAATTGAAAAATTGTTAAAAATCTGACGATAACAATACAATCTGATCAGAGACATCACGGAACACCTTTAGGTCCAAACACACGACCATAAATGCCTTTTTTGTTTTGTTTTCGTGGTGCCTTGTGGAGAGATATCAATCAACCGTATTGTTGGTCTCGGAACTCCTTTATACACCTTATCATACAATCTCTTTCGTTTATAATAATAGGGCTTTATATAAAATGTACACCTCCACAGGATTAATGCATAACATCTGCCAAGAATGAAAATAGTTTTGAGCAGGGATGGAAAAAGAACCGCTTCTTTGGGAGGAAGCGGTTCTTTTTCCATCCCTGCATTTATCTCATCCCAAAGCAGCCCATTTCAGAGATGCAAATATCTGTACCGAGACATGTACACAAATATTCGGAATCATTATTTTAAAAACATGGTTGCAATAATAAACGTGCCTGCCACGTGAGTAGTTCTCGAGGCCAATTTGTTTGATATCCTTAATTGATTTTGCTCGAGTGAGACTCAGCAAGAGCTTTAATGAGAAGCGCACTATTAAAATTTGAGTTTTTTTTCTGTCTAAAATTCGGAAAGCCATTTATTACAGGTTGGGCATCGTTGTGAATCCATTATGCGAAATTCTACTTGCGACCTTACGTGTTTCAAATTTCGGCTTTTTTCGGATTTTGGAATATTAGTATACATTATACTTATTTACATGGTTATGTAAAACGGAAACAACTTTGTGGTGGGAAAAATGCCTCATGAAGTTATCCGTATGCATTTCTTAATGGAAAGTTATACCTCGGATTATGCATGAGCCCTGCAGCTAGTTTTATAATAATTTCCAATAATTTTGTATGTGATGGGTGATTCTCCAAAATCTTACCCATACATACTATGCACCGTCATAATAACTCAAATATGGTTTGACTGAGAGTTGATTTTTTAAAAACATTTGTAGAAGCATTGACACCCAGAATGGCTAGAAAAAGATTTAATTACCTTTTACTACAAAAACTACTGGTTTTAGGGCTTCTGCAGATTTTGAGTGGGACCTGCTGTGGCCATTTTAAGGCAGGTTTGCACTACTTGGGGGACAGGCCGGACAGATATTTAAAAATTGGGCTTCACTTTTTGATCTAATATAAATTATATAAATAATACGTTTTTAGGCATTTATCCCATAATAATAGGATAAATGCCTCACGTGACCTGCTTTGGGATGCATCGCGAAGTCGTCCCATTTTATATATGCAAATATAGACCTACTATTTTTCTAAAATCTGAAACATTTCCGGTGTCAATAAATTTGGATAAAAGATTCTCAACATGTAGCTATTTTTAAAATTTAGCGACAGTTTTTGGGCTCGATTTTTGTCGCTAGAAGCTACTTTTCAAGTGTATACTTTATATAATTTTTGGGCCGAACATTTTGTGTTCAAGTGACGTACGTGCGGTGATCCATATTTATAATTACACCACCGCAAAAAATTTGCATGTGAATTTGTAGAGCCTTACACACAATCGGTAAAATACATTCTAATAAAAATAACGTTCCAACTTATTCATTAGAAACAATTTATCTACATTGAGTGATTAGCGAGGTAATTAACGCCTATACTGTAGAAGGTTATCCCTATGCGGCCAATTGAACTTTGAAACGTAAATTGCAAATGAAAACTTGATAATTATTTAAATAAACTTGGCATGTGTGGTGCAAACTAAATATTATGTAATTTATGACCGAAAAATTACGGTGGAAATGGAATAGTTTGCACTGAATTTCCTGAACCATGTTCATGTAATACCCTCATTACAATGTCAACTCATTATGAGGCTGTAATGAAATAATTTTTGACTGAGGCAAAGTTCAGACCTCTTTTGACTCTAAACTCAACATTATTCCATAAACGTTGTTGGTACATCTTGTTGGCCTGATTGGAAGCGAGTCTGGTGCACTCCAGTACCAAAGTTAATCTTCTTACCATGTTTGGCAAGGACGCTGTCGCGAACATTAATTTCACGGTGCAGGTGGTCACATAAGATTGCAAAAATGAAGGAATTACCTAACAGGCTTAATTATAATTACACAGCGTTGGGAAAGGATTTTGACTCTGGCGGCTTGTCAGGGGACGAGGAAATTGCATTACCTCAGTGCACCAATATCGGATTTTCCCTTGGCGTCTCGGGCTGTAGTCTCACGTATGTGTTTACCATTTCGGTCGTGAACTACAGTATCGTGGGGATAGGAAACGATTTCCGATATTTAAGCCCAGGCGACTTTGGCCAGCACTTATGTTTCAAGAAGTATTGCTGCCAGGCCTCATTTTCTGCTTCAAAAGTGCTTCCTGCTGAGAGGGTCAATTGCACGTTCTACCCGTAACTTCATGAACTCGATAAACACCGAGATGAAAAGGCCCGGGAAGGACGTTTATAAATTTCAGATCGATCCATCTTGCCCGGTGAACTTGGTCAGCCTAGTGGCCGCCAGATGGCTGATTGGGCGCTACTAGGCAAAATTGGTCGATCCAGCTCAGCAATGCATAGTGTACTTAACCAGTCAAGGAATTTAGCCGAAAATTCTTCAGTGCAATAATAAATATCTGGAATTTGGCTCTTCCATGTGGTCAGACTCGCAGCGGTCAGCTTGGAAAATTAATGAACCCGTCTAGTGAGAGAGGCATTGGACAGCTGCAACAACCAGATCTAATCGTGCATTACATTGGCTAATCCCTTCTACAAACATGCTCAAACTATACAAAGACTTGGTTGGTGTCCAGGCTGGAACTCCGAGGCTATTAATATGTCAGAGGAATGCTCTTGAGGCTTGACACCAGAACGTTGTCCGTGTCAGTAGAGGCATGTCATGGTCAGACCCTATGTCACTCAGATTTAAAGGGACTATCTATAGTAAAGGTGGGTGTACCGAACAACGTCTAGAAAAATGTCTGTACGTTGTTCATGTGAAGCGACACGAATGAGACTATAGGTGGACATAAACCGCCTTTGTTTTATCCTAGGCGAGAGGGTGAATGAACCTGGTAGGGCAACCTAGAAAGGTATCGTAGAGCCCCATCTCTCCAGGGTGCTGTTTGACGGAGGAAAGGTGGGAGATTTTGAGGGAGAATGTGTCCCAAAGCCTCAATCAAGTAGACGTCGTGAGATGGGGGACGGTCCATCTTGAGCCATCTCCTGCTTTACTGCGGGCTTACCTTCAGCCGGATCTGCCCAAAAGAGGTGGAAATGTGGCACCTCACCTTTATCCAGGCCCAGGGCTCTAGCTAGTTATTGTCTTTTAGGACTAGGAAGAGGGAAACTGGCACTTGATGAAGGGACGTGTGCTGCTGGAAAAGGTAGAATTTTTTGTGAGTTTTACAATTTTGGAATATTTTTTAAATATCTTAATAGGCTTTATTCGGTACCCACCACCACGACCACCACGACGAATATGTCACGGGGGCGAATATGTCACGGGGGCCAATATGCCGGGGGCGAAACGGCCGGGGCGAAAAGTCCGAGACAGCTTTATTCTTGACTTGGTACTATTCTTGACGAGTAGATGGCACACTGGCACCCTCACGTGCGAGAGATAGCGATATTAGGTCGGACAAACATCTGACGGACACTCTAAGCCTATTAGTAGAAAGATTAAATGAAATTATTGGACGTATGTTGCTTCAAGTAAAATTGGACATTAACGACTTGTGTTTTGACAGTGGTGGAACCGTATTGCTTTTACCATGTGCAACACGTAATCGTGACATACCAGACTGATTAGGACCAGCTGGTGCGTCACAACCAAAGCAAAGGGAGATTTTGGAACCGTCAGCTGGAGAAATATTTATCCCTGATATTGACATAATCTGGACCAGTCCAGCGCTAATTCTATTAACCGGGGCAAATGATATATTCCGGGACCAGGGCGGCCAGAAGGCACAATCGCGGCTATTTTTTTGCGAATGTTCCCGGAGTCGGTGTAAATCTATTTGGATAGGCACGTAATCGGTCAGAGGAAGGGTGGACGAAAAAAATGGGGCTAAAAGCTGAAGGCTTATAGATTTGGACGATTTTGGACACCGATAGTCTGGTTTGGGTATATGCGAATTTTGGAACGAGATGAAAAGGCAGTTTATCTACATGGTATGGATGATCCGGTGTAATCTGAATCGACACCATATCTGGTGTCACCCACACTACACAAATGTTTTTTTGGAGAGGTGTCAGATTATTGTGGGTGGTTACCACTACTTAAAGTAATCCGAATCAAATAGTAGGCAAACCATATTGTTAATGAATAGTGTTGACCCAACCAATAACAGCTTAAAACTATGGGCTTAAATCACTCTAACACGTTGTAATTAGGTCTGTTCGATGTCCAATTGACGCTTTTAATACCAATGGTGATACAGACTAAGAATATCTAAAATTTACACTAACAGTAAGAAGCATATCAAAAATCGATACTGATCTGTAAGATCTGAAAAATTTATGAATATACGAAAAATCTAATAATATCGAAAATTTACACTGACAAACTGATAAACATATCAAAAAATCCATATAAGCTTATCGAAAATCTAGATTTTCGAAATTGCGCAAAATTTTCAGATATTACAGATCAAGAAAGGGGTGCACCTACAAATAAGCAACTATCTTCTATATATCTATAATATTAAAATCCTTCGTTGTATGACCGAGGCTTCCGATTGGCCTCCGTTCTGCGCCTGCGGAATGGGGAGAAGCAGCGCCTCTGGTGGTTGGAAGGAGGAACTAGTAATGTTTTAAAAGCGATTCTTGAGTCTCAGTTGACGTCGCTTTACCTCTCCTGCCAGTGCTATAATTGCGCCTTATTGCTTATTATCTCCTGGCGAAACTACGTACTGCTCCTGCTTATTACTCTGCAGAAACCTGAGCCCAATTCTGGCATATACCTGTCTCTTTGTGTTCGTATCCGAAACGGAGGCGGCAAAGTGGCCTCCAGCTCCATTTCTGAGCGCGACCCATCCCCAAATTACGTTCCAAAGTTATTCGCTTTAATTAAGAGAATATCCAGCAATTGCAGCCAGGGCGTGCTTCAAATGCCGTTAGACCCCTCCCTCTCCTGCTTTTGCTTTTCGGTCCAACGCCTCAGGATTGAACCCAACGTCTCTAGACATAATAAGCAAGTTGCTGCTTTTCGTCAGATCACCATCGCTTAGTCGCCAATAAATTGCGGGGGCGTTTAAATTGCCTGCCGCCAAGTAAACTGAATAAAGTAGCAGTAATGCGACGAACTTGGAGGAATCTGCTGGATAGTTGTGGAGCAATAATGGGGAACCTCCAAAATGTTAATCTGGGTATATACTTGTAGTACCCAACTATTCCATGCAGGCGAATATTGGAGGTTTCTAGGTACCGGTATGTCAACTAAATATTTGTCGCATTGACCTGTCCACCCATTTTATTATTGTCCTAAAAACTGAAGCCATTAAGAGTGGACGGTACTTGACAACATTTTTACACTTTCATAGCCTTCTAGAATTTATTGCTTTCTCCGACGGATGCTGTGACATATATCCCATCATGTGTAGACAGAAGACGTAAGGGCGATGATAAAGGGTGCTAAAACTGTTGATGTTCGAATTGCCTCTTTTTGCGCCCCAGGATCATTTTTAACGACACGAGGGTTGCTGTCACGCCCAATTTTTTTTATCACAAAGTTTTATAACTGGAGGCTATAGGATTGTGAGAAGATGATGGGTTAAAGTTGTACTACAATAACATCCTCTCACTGCAATCCGTAAGATTTCGAGTGGTCTTATTACATGAGTGGCCATATTTGGCCTGTATTGGAACGACCTTCAGGTTAGGAAGATTAACGGAATATCCTTCATCAGGATGAGACCACATGTTCCCCTTAATTGTGGATTATGTCTGAGGCAAGCGTTTTACTTGCCACTTCCCGAAAGTGTTTACGAGTTGCGAGAGTTGTGGTAGTTTCTCTTCAGTCGTAAAGGAAGATCGGGATCAGGTCGGATTAGGAGGGATGCGAAGCTACTATGAAGTCATTTCGGAAACGATTTTGGCGAAGGAATTGGGGGATGTCCCAACCTAAATGAATACCTGTTTATCCGCTTTTGGAAGCGACTAAGAGTGACGCTTTTAGGCGAATTTGTTCAATCGTTCCAGACACTCACAGGAGGTGATTGTATCAATTCAAATTAGTAGAAAATCTATTCAGAGGTTTATCATATCCCTTAAATCAGTGAGAGAAAATTATTATTTTCATTATTTTCAGAAAATTATTGTTTTCAGAAAATTATTCTTTTCATTATTTTTCAGAAAACTATTCTTTTCATTATTTTTCATAAAATTATTCTTTTCATTATATTTCATAAAATTATTCTTTTCATTATTTTTCATCAAATTATTCTTTTCATTATTTTTAGAAAATTATTGTTTTCAGTAAATTATTTTCATTATTTTTCAGAAAATTATTATTATTTTCATTATTTTCAGAAAAATTTTATTTTCATTATTTTTCAGAAAATTATTATTATTTTCATTATTTTCAGAAAATTTTTATTTTCATTATTTTTAGAAAAATTTTATTTTCATTATTTTTCAGAAAATTATTATTATTTTCATTATTTTCAGAAATTTTTTATTTTCATTATTTTTAGAAAATTATTGTTTTCAGTAAATTATTTTCATTACTTTTCAGAAAATTATTATTTTCATTATTTTTCAGAAAATTATTGTTTTCAGTAAATTATTTTCATTATTTTTCAGAAAATTATTGTTTTCAGTAAATTATTTTCATTATTTTTCAGAAAATTATGTTTCACCCAGTAACTCTGCAATTTTTTTATTACAAACGATTTGAATAATACGGATATTTCCTCTCCGACATTAGGGTGTGCTGCCATCTAGCGCACGTAAATGAACCTAGGTTTCGCCTTAATCGACCAAGAGATCTGTACATATAATTTTATTTCATGCCTTTTTCCGGGGGGAAGCTTTATTAGAATGGCTTCTTTGCCGTAATGACTATGAGCGATACAGAATTTCATGCTTTATTTATAAGGCCCATGGAGAAAAGGCGATCCCCCATTTACGCCATTCAGAGTTTATGGGGGAGGCTCGTAATGCGTCCTCTTATCTGCACATGATTTTGGACAATGGCTATAATCAGGAGCCATTTGCGCCGTAATTTTGCCTCGTTCCGGACGAATTTTTGGTACCAGCTGGAAAAAGGGCGGTACTTCATTTAGAAGGTACACGTGATTGTTTCGCCTTGGCTGTGCCATTAGGTATTGCTTTCGGGAAGTGTTATTAATTTTAATGGTGCACTTGCTTTAATCACAAATGTGATTGCTCACGCTTGTATTCAGGGGCTTAAAATGTTGCGGAACATGTCGAACTGATTTGTACGGTGTTGATTTGGGTGTATGTGAAGGGAAGGTATAAATAATAGGGGAATGAGCTCTTTTTTGGGGGTTGAAAGCTATTAGCTTTTTTGTGGAGGTTTTACTAACCATCAGGTTAAGCAGAGGTCTGTGGGAATAAGTAATAGTACTGATTTTTTAATGGTGATTGGCAGTTGAGGAATATATTAAGCTAGCTGCGATACCCGGCGTTGCTCTGGAAGAAATGAATGGAAAGCAAGCTGAAAAGGACAGGCAAAAAAAATTACATGTAATTAAGAATCTTAATTAAAGGAAGGCAGGGTCGGAAGGACGGGAGAGGTTCGGAGGTGTAGGAGGCGGACCACAAATGGCAGGCAAATGACGGCCGGCGTTCCAGGCGGGAGAGGGTAGAGGTGTAGGAGACGGACCACAGATGGCAAATGACGGTTGGCGTTCCAGGCGGACAGACAGACAGACAGACAGATTACTGGCAGTGATTATGATAATTTTATCGATAGAATTATTTCACAGCTCTGTCATTGTTCGAAAATTATCACATAATTTAGAAAATTGTGTTTAAAGAACACATTTGGAAAGTCTTTCGTCTCTTATCAGAAACAGTTGAATTCACTGGAAAAATATGAATAATAAAGCACAAAAAATCTGAACTTCTGCCCAGTAACCCCTGGAGCTTCACTTTTCAAAAAAAAAGTTTCCTTCCTCACCTGTATCTTCAATCTGACCAAAACTTTTGACAACCTCAAAACTCGTCCATCTTGGAGCAAACTCGCCAAAATGTCAACACCGTTCGGCAATATCCCCACCCAACTTTTTTCATCCCCTTTTATTTTTTAAAAACCTATTTCCTTTTCCTCCAATAACTACATATAGCTTCAGGTCTGCTCTTACACTTTCCTTTTATTTAGCCTGGAGCTATATCCAGCGAAAAGCCGCGGTTTGGTCGGTGTGACCTCGCCAAACTGCACTTCCCCGGGCCCCCCTTACTATTAATCCCCCCCCTCTTCTAGCCCCCCCTCTGTTACTACACCTAACTCGTCTCCCCGCAAAGAACCCCCGATCCGAATCGCTTGCAAGGCCTCTTTAGGGATAGGGGCATGGGGGGGTAAAGGGGAAGGGGGCAGCAATTTGCGGTGGGCATGGTTGGCTCGCCATTTCCTCATTCCCAGGCGAGAATGAAATGGCGGTGTAAATATGACCGAGTTAATCACCGCCCGAATCCTGCACGTGTGTCTTGGGGTCTCGCCGGCAATTTCGACAACTCCTGGTCCAGAGAAAATTGCATCTGGAACATATACGTGGAGTCTGGGGTGGTCGATGTGACTAAAGATGATCATTTCAAATGCCTTTTTTTGGGTGTTTTTGAGGGAATATGTGCATATGCTTGATATAAGCAGAAATTCAGCAATATGAAACATGAAATCTCATTAGGCAAACTTCAAACTAGGCTTTTGCTTACATTTAATTAATAAGGCGAGCCAAACTTCAGAGCCTTTGACATCAAAATTCTCATCTGAGAATAGCGCGGCTGAGTACTGCTATGTGTGTTAGGTTAGAAAACAATAAACAACTAGTCACCGGGGTTGCGAAAATTTGGCATCGAAGCGACATCCGACGGTAAAGTGCAGAAGTAAGCGAGTCGGAGGGAGGCCACTGGCCAGCCAAGCGGGAGGCCGGGGTTCAAATCCCCGTCCACGTCGCCTCTGCTTGGCCGGGTCTTTTTCCGCTTTTCACCCGACATACCGGGGAAGAATTGCACTCCATACTCTGCCCAGGGCCAGGAGAAAAGGTCTGGTGTATTTCACAAAGTCAGAAATGACTAAAAATTACAGCGCCCTCCCTTGGAGGAACTTCCCCTTCCCCCCTAATAAGAGGGCACCGCCCTATCACGGGGTATTACAAAAAAAAGTAAGCGAGTGGCGCCCAAGGAGGTGGCGCCCTGAGTCAGAATTGGGAATTCCGTGGAGCAGTGTCCGCGAGTATTTTTCGGTTTTTTTGCGTTTGATAAAGTCCCTCGGAACTTTTTCCAAAAAACAAAAGTGATTTGCAAATCTAGAAAACGTGGGCAAAATTTTGACACCAATCGCAATGTTGTAGGCCCCACTCTGCGGGAGACGTTTCCATCACAGTCTGGTATTAATAATATAGATAAGTTATATTGCCCAGCACGACCATTTTTGAAATAAGCTGATTAATCAAATTTATTGCAGGATTTGACCCAAGTGGCCTAGTAGTTTCAATTTCCACTAATTACAATTAACTGTCTGTGAAGCTCGAATGTACAGTATAGAGTTAGAAAAACTGATGACAGTCATCCGTCGCAATTTCAAGCTTCCAATCTCTGTCCGTCGCTTAGATCCAAAATATTTCCTCCCCCTCCCCACCTTCCCCCACCTTTCAACCCTCCATAACGGACACTGTAATGAAATCCAGGCCCCACCCACTGTCTCCTGTATCATTTGGCAATTTAGCTGCCTTACCCCCATCCTAGAATTTTCTTGTTTTTTTCCCCCCTCCCCAATTTTTTGTTGTCGTTTCTAGGGTGGGGGAAGGCGGGGGAGGTTCCAAGCTGACGTTGAAGTGGACCCCCATCCTGCTGGAGCTGGAAAAATTGCAGCCATATAGCAAACTGTGGGGGGACGTTGGCAGACCTCATGCCCTGCTGGATAATTGCTGCCAAAGTCCAATTATTTCTCTGCAGTTGGGTTTCTTTCCACCCTTAAACCCTGTGGAACTCTCCAAAACCCCCAAAAGTCTTATGGCTTTCATTACTAACTCTTTGATGTGCCTTTTTGAGGCCATTGATGCCCACATTTAGGAAGTGGTCAATTTTAAGGTTCTCATTAAAATTGCCCAGAAACATTGCACTTATTGCGCTCTCTCTTTGAAACAAGGTACTGCAGTACTTTGTATGAAAATAAGCTTTAAGGAGACGTCCTTTTAAAATCGACTTTCCACTGCAGACTATAAAACACGGTCCAACTAGGAGGCACAACGCACCTAATTCGAGTAAATCACACGAAGCGACGTCCGCATGCAAATCTGCAAAATAGGGGAAAAAAACATAGGTTGCAGAAGAAGAGTTGGTCCAATGCAAAACAACGCACAGTCGTTTCAATGCTAATTTAGCTCCAAAAACATGCTAGGCAAATATTGCGACTTGCAAGTGCGCCCTTACTGTAGATATCAAGTTAAAGGAAAAAAACAACAACAGAAAAACGTAGGTTTGGACTGAAGAGTTTTGCTGGCATTTTCTGCGGTAGAAAATGGTATAGAAATGCACGGGAAGGAAGAAGTTTGGAAAAGCGTTATAAACTTTGTCTGACAGGTTGCTTCTCGTGCCAGGCGGTGTCAAATTTTAGGGGCTGCGAGCTGACGTTTGACTTTGGAAAACGGCAAGAAAATGTTCTGAAGCTTATTGCCAGTCCGAGACAATAACAGTCTCTAGGTCGGACGTGACGTCACATATGACAGTAACCATTCGAGTGAAAAATGGCCGGAAAAATTGTGTGTCCCGCTGCCAATTTAGGATGTCATTGGTGTCAATCCGTGTCGAAAATATTGGTATGTGCAAATTAGCGTTATGATGTAGCCAAATATTGTGGTCATCCTATTGGTGACACCAGCTAGCCTCAATAGAAGCCTCTCCCGAGACCCACCGGATGCATATAGGCAAACCCCAAGAGGTAGAGCTGTGCGATATTTCGATACATCGACTGTCGATATGATATTTGCCTAATATCGAAAGTTGCGATATCCGACGCTTGGCATGTTCGATGTATCGAATATCGCGATTTTTCGACGTCGGTTTTCGATATTTGTCGATGTCAGTTTTCGATATTTTTCGACATTTTTCGATATTTTTCGATGTCGGTTTTTCGATTTTCGATATATCGACTTCGATTCGATATTTTAAGTATCGAAAGTCGATATGTAATTTCGGATATCGCACAGCCCTACCCAGGGGCGCATGACCCCCCCCCCCCCCAACCGTGGAAAGTGAAATCTTTTCTAAATTTTAATCTGCAAATTAGGATGATTTTTTGGAAAAAGTGCTACCAATTTCATCAAATACTGTCCACATCCATTCAAATCTCCCACANCCCCCCCCAATCGAAAGTCTGGATCCGCCCCTGGCCCTACCAAGAGGCCTCCGCAACCGGCCCACCTACTGTCATAAGTTTTTGTATCCGATGAGGATAGGGCTGTATCCGCTGAAGATAGGGCTGTATCCGCAAGGGGGTGGTCCACAGCGCCATCTACTAGTGCACATTTAACTCCATCTAGCGGATTGCTTCTCATGGAATTTCGCCATGGCAACCATGTTTTTTTCGGCGTCTACTGGCCAATCAGTGTACTTACGTGGCACATTACCTGCTTTACTGCGCGAGTTAACGTGGCGTCCCTTAATAATCCGTCAGGAGCAGTTCAGAACCAGCTTTCAGCCGGGTCTAGGGATCATTTTCGTCTGACGGCATCAAACTTTTACGCACTTCCGGATCGTAAAGGAGACTGATAGAAGCCAGGCCTATAAACTTGAAGGTGTTAAAGTACATCTAGGCACGTGCGCTAAGTGGAACGGATCAATTCTATGCTGAATATTTCAACACATAGACAAGATATTCTGAATTTTAATGATGAATTCTGTAGTCGCGATGTGTCATTAAATAAGAAATAAAGAGGTGTTTAAAAAATTTCATGACTGAAAAGAGAGGCTATTTGACCTAGTTTTTTGGACCCAAGTTCAGAGCCTAATGTTTTTGGGTAAGGGGCCGTTTCATTTAATTTCGCACCCATTTTATTTCCATTTTCTAGGAATAGTTGCGGTAGTGCAATATTAGCTGTGATTAAAATGATGCAGTAATTTCGCCTCCTCTTTACGCTTTTTAAGCTCTATGTGGATTCATGTGTATCACAATAGCTGGATAATTGTACTCATCCTAGTGAAATACTGTCGGGCGCAATTTTAGAAGCTACTTTTAGCTGGGCCTAATTATTATTACATGTGCACCAGTGGAAAGTTTGTGTTCTAAGCTTGAAATGGTTGAAAATTGGGTTCCACAAGGCACTTGGAATCTGCTTATGTAAGCCATGTGTCTGTCGGGATATTGAACATCAAAAGAGAGAGGGACGAATAAAAATGGGTTTTACGTATGGGGCTGGGATTAGAAGAGCTTATGGAACATATGCGCGGCAGAACCAATATTTGTCGATCCATTTACCCGTCAGCAGAATTTTACCGTTTTGCAAAGTGGTAATAGATGTTGGAGCTACTATTTAATTTTTGCATTCATCAGCTCGAACCTCCCTTTAATGCTATTCCTTCGGCCATAATGAGAGCAGTGTACTGGAAAAAGCCTGCCATACATGACAGCTTTACATAGTTAAAATGCGTTATCGCTTCATTTAAAATGTCACACTCAGAGAGTTTCGCTGCAGTGATCTTTATTTTTAGCTCTGTTCTATTCCCTTATTTAACTGGGTATGGCTGTACAGTTAATGATACTTGTCGCCATATGTTCGTTTATAGAACTTTATATGGCGTTACTATGGCTTATGCCATTATTTTTAGTAATTAAGCTAATTGTACAGCTTACTGCGAACAATAAGCTAGAAGATTCCGCTAGCCTCAATAATGCTGCCAGGAATAATGTATTACAAATATTCTAGCCTCTCCCAAGGCCAATCGGCAACTTTGCAACTATAGCGCCCTCTACCGGTGCACATCACCTCCATCTATTGGAATTTTCTAAACTAATGAATACAGTTGTCCGAAGTTTCCCAAACTTCTGACAATTTGAGCATTTTAACAAGCATCCTAACAATTCCCGCCTATAATAATGCAAGCGTGCCTCCGGACCCAATCATGCATGCAAGACGGGTCTCTACCAATGGGCAATGTCGTTCTTTTGTCGCCTAAAATTTATACCAGCCGCAATTTGAACCTCGTCCCTTTTCGCGGATAAATAACGGTCTTCCTTTGTCCGCAGGAAGTACAGTACTGTGGGCATGAGGAAAAGAAAGTTTCATTTTGTTTGCCTGGTCGTTGCATTTGTGCCATGATGGCGAGGGCCCGGATTCTGCAAGTGCCAGGCCGAGCGTGGAGATTCTGGCGACCTCTGGCATCCCATTCATTCTCTTCATTGCTCTGTGTTTATCAGCCTAGGAACATTCTCTTGATGCTAGTGCTAGGGTCCTTACGAACAAACGTGGATGTTTACAGAGGCAGAGCTTATTTAGTTTTCTGCAGGTGGAAAAATATGGTCATATCTGCCAAAATATAACCGGGTTTTTCTCGGCCTGCCTCTCCACGTGTCGCTATTGTAAGGACCTCTCATATGGCGCTAAAATGGGGGAAATATCATGTCGAATTACGTACCTAATTACGTTGCGATCCATCGTACTACGCACCAACGTTGATTTAATTTCTTTGACTTAAGGTCAGTGACTTTTAAGGTCAGTGACTTTAAGATCAGTGACTTTAAGGTCAGTGACGTTTACGGTCAGTGACGTTTACGGTCAGTGACTTTAAGGTCAGTGACTTTAAGATCAGTGACTTTAAGGTCAGTGACTTTTAAGGTCAGTGACTTTAAGGTCAGTGACGTTTACGGTCAGTGACTTTAAGGTCAGTGACTTTTTTTACGGTCAGCGACTTTTTACAGTCAGTGACTTTAATGTCAGTGACTTTTAAGGTCATTGACTTAAGGTCTTTGATTTAGGGTAGTCAGTTTTGGCTTGTGCTTTACCTGCAGAACATTGTTCGACACAAGATTAGCAACAGTATGCCTGAAGCCAAAATTCGCCAAAATCTTGTTGCTTACTACAGTAGAAACAGTGTCTGCCTTTGTCAAGAAAAACCCTACGGCTGTTTACATTCTGACGATGATACGTTCAGCATACGGTTGCCTTTAGGGCGATAACTGCGTTTGAGCAATCACGACATTGGTTGAACACGTAGAGTAGGAGCCATTAAGCCTGGGTAGCTTCCGTGCATAATAGCGGGTTATGTTTGGGGCCCCCCTTGAAGCGTTAAAGCGTCACCTATGCGTCGTCACATTCGCGAAGTATCCTCAAAGTTGGAGGCTGAGTGTCCCACAGGCGCTTTCAGTAGCATACGAACGCTCACATTTACGTCTGAGGAGCGACACGTGCGAAATTACCTAAGCTAGAACGCTGCTAATTACTGAATAGATTCTAGGCGACTTTTGACCCGTTTAAACTTATGTGTGATAAATTATATGCGTCTATTGCTTACGCACTTTTTAAGGATTTAATGTCTCTTAGCTCCGTGTGAGTTGAAGCAGAGTCGAAGGGAAATGAATGGTAGCTTCCATTTGAGGAATTGAGTAGGAAGTTGGCAAAACCGCAACAAGTCAGGGCAAAGCAACTTTCGAGTCTGTGGAGCTAGGAGTATACGACATCGAGTTGCAAACTTTGTCAGTTGGGGGGGAGGGGGGGAGAAACTAAATGTGCCAAAAGCAGCCTATTGGCTCATTGAAAGTTGGCCTAAACCTTGCTTCTAGATGACTCCAGAGGTGAAATGTGCGCTCACCTTCCCCATGCCGAATTTCCGTCTCTTTTCCGCCTTCGCTTTTGGAATTCAAACCACCCCAGGCAATTGTTTTCACACGGGGAATTCTCTCTGGCACTTGAGCCTCTCCCGGATGGGGACTTTTGGTAGGGTGGATGGTTCCGGGGACTCTGGGACCTGGATTCTAACACCCATACCCCAGTAGGCTGCTTTTGTACTACTCAGGTATAGGCACAAAAACCGGGAGAGAGCTTTTGGAGATTGGTAAAACCAGTCATGTAGTACTTAGGTTTATTGGATGGCCTTTGCTAGGGTTCAAACACTCCGGGGGATGCGGTACTTGCACTGTTATTAGTCAAAAAGCGTTGGTTACGCGTGTTTTTAGAGTGTGCCAAATGGGTCATGACAGGTTTCTAATCTCAATATTGCAGAATATGTCAGAGGTTGGGAATATCAGGTAGGGAATTTCAACAAATACTTTAGGCGCTACGGGGTCGAGTTGAACAGTTATGTCATGTAACTTATGACTGAAATCTTAGCCTTAGGGAGTTTTATGAACTTGTTTCATATGTTTGCTGAACTGCGAAAGTTTGGCATAATTGATTTACACTCAGGGTATGCCTGTGTAGACAATAAGTTGAACTCCCTGAGGTTAAATAACAAAGTGGTGTTAATCTGTTCTTCACGAATTAAATTATCAATGTTTACCAAGTGATCAAGATGCTATACCCTCGATGTTAATCACTACATGCCCATAATATTGTCAATATTTTCAAAACTGCGAGATCCATAAATATAGACTATATATTATTTATGGATCTCGCAGTTTTGAAAATACTGACAATTATGGGCATTTATCCTGACTTTTCCAAGCCATCCTGCTAACTCGTCTAACAGCCACGATATAACCGCGATCTGTATCTTTATTCATTGTGTGTTCAACAGTTAAGATCTTAACGATTGCTTTGTGACCATAAATCCCCCTATGCAAGTATCACAATAACCATTGCTGGATAATGAGTTAGGTTATTCGTCATTTGCAAGTCAATAAATTCTCCCGACCTTTTTTTTGCTTTTAATTTCCAGTCCCAGAATTTATTTCCTACATCTCAAAGATTTACAGCCGTTTAAATTTGACCCTGTGACGAGGTGGGTAACATTTTTTTGGAATAATGATAACCGGAGCTCAGCCTCTAAATTAATGGCGCCATTTCATTGACCACTCTGGCATCCCCAGGCTTAAACATGGACCCTACGGAAATGAATCGACCCCATCCTTTGGTCCGATGTTTATGGGCTGTCTATCTATCCGAACATAGTTACGTCCTCCAACTAATGTCTGGCTAGAATTATTTTTCTAACTCACCCTTCTGGTTGCCCACAAGCCAATCTGTTTCTTACTTGTCAGATTGGGCATTTCGGGGGATTAACCGATTGGTTGACGAGACCAAGGAAGAAAAAACCGGGACAAAGCTAGTCGATTCCAACGGTTGTTTAGATCGATGTTCTCTGGGGCTAATCGCTGGAAATTGCAGGGTTGTAGTTTGTGAAGAGGATTGGCGTGTAGTTCAAATTGACAGTGAGGATTAAGCTGCAAGTACTTGTAGCAAAGAAAGATTTACTTTTAAACTGATTCTAGTTCAAAAAAATGTGATGAGAAAAGGTCTGAGTCCCCATACTTTCATGTTGGTTTGAAAGGGTAGGTTGTTGACATAGTGCCATTCAAGCCCTTTTTTTCCTTTTTTGGAAAGGGGGCGGAAGAGTAGGGAATTTGAAAAAACATTGTTGACTCACGGGTCAATCATAGAGAATTGCAGTTCAGCCAATTTCTTCGGCAGTCAACTGAATACGCACGGGAGCAATTTATAATGCTTTTATTGGATGGCAATGCTGTGGTAAAAGAGCAAAAACCGCACAGCTTGCAATATCTGCAGTGTACAGTATGGGGGATATTGAAACTCTCAAACTGCAGCAATCACATCCTGCTATCAGCGAGGAGAGCACGTCTCATTGACGAAGCCTGCAAGTGCACAGCTGCCAAATGTTCTGCCACATGTCACATGGGAGGACAGGAGCTATTGACATTTCACTAGTGGACTCCGGAATTGCATGGAAATAGTGCATTCCGTTGCTCTTAAAATTTTTTGATGATTAAACCTAAGGTCGACCTGGAAAAATAAAGTTAGTGGTTTAGGTTGAAGAAGTTCAGAATGCCAGTAATTGACTACGACGTTGAACTTGGCCGTTTTTCAGATCTCACCACTTTTGACGGCCAAGCAGTCAGGAGAACTTGGCCTTTTTTTACAGAAAGGTTTTTGGTGGGATAGCCTTGTCTCCGTCTGACTCACGACTGGCTACAAAGCAGGCGTCCTCCCGCATCAACGCCATCTGTTGGCCAAACTTCCAACTCGAAACTAACACCATCTTGTGGATGTGCTGGATTTACTGAACACCATCCACAAAACCAAACAGATGTAGTTCTTTGTTTCACTGCCCATAATTCAACCACTTGACACCGATCACCGCAGTATATAACCTATACGCAGTATTATCCTATAAAGTCCTAGAACTGATTGAACTTCTGGAAGTGGAAGAAACCGTTCACGTGCGGGCAATTCAGAAGGCATTAGAAACCTATAAAATGTGGGAAGTAGTACATGTTGGGTAACAATGTTAGAAACCAGATCGTACCGGGGAGGAGGGAAATGGGAAATGAAAGTGGAAACGAGAAGACTCGTAAATCATGAGTTTCGATCGGGCCTTAGAAGGAGGTATAGGCAAGTGAAATGCTTGGGATCCTAGCATCTGTGGATGAGCTACACGAGAGACAGTGTAGGAAACGATATTTCTCAGCCCTAGCTTATCAAGAATGAAACTGGCTTAATTCTTTGCCAGTTGGTCGGTTTTTTTGCTGACGATTACATGCAGTTGGGAGTGTTGAATTTCATGTTTACATTCATCAATCTGCATACATAGTAATTTGTTTTAATCGTATGCATCATTATCAACTGATGCATAATTTTCATTATAACGGTGTTGAAAACAGCGGGGGCTAGAATGCGATGTCAAAGCAGTAAATTAATTACAGGCAATTTTCATGCAGCTACCTGAACATATTTTGTTGGTCGAGAGTGGCAAAATAATCAGCAACATAAGCTTGCAAAAATGCAGAAATGTTGAAAGGGCTGCGGGTGTTTACGATATGGGAGGGATTTTGCATATCATTAGCTAATTAACAGGTAAAAGCTGAATTTGTTGACAATCACTAAAAGTGGGACAAAACTACACTATATAACAATGTACTAATTTAGTATAAAGGGAAAAGAGGCGTTTTACAGACAAATATATGCAAATATTTATATTTAAAATTGCTAATTGTTAAAACTATGGTTGATATAATTATCATTTTCAAAGGATTTGCGAAATAGATATTTCGTATTGAGAAGATTCTTTGCCAAATTGCCACACGCAAATGTACATTTTTCATTGTGGTGCATGACCATTTCTCTAGCAATAGCACGATTTTCACGTAGCTGACCACCTTTCCTTCACATTTATTAACATTACTGTCCCCTGTCATGATTCTACTGAATTTCCTTCCCATTCAATTCCGTGAATGGACCTTCATCACGCAATGGAACGAATAAGTTCACCCATTTTTTTTTCTCCATCCTGTCAAAATAGTATTGTGCTACAGGATTGATCTGATATGACAAACTATCATGGGGTTATATGCAAATTAAGTTGGCTGACATTGATTTTTCGACTTTGTACTTTTCACCCCTTTCACAAGTTTCCCTATGCAAAAATGACGTCTCTTTTTCCCATCGTGCACTTAGCCAGAGCCTCATCTCTTGACATGCCAAGGACCAAGGAAGTGGAAGAAGGACCCATCTACAGTCGGCATAATCTACTTTGAGAAAATTAACCTATCCTTCAAAGTTTTTGGGGACCCTGGGATCTGGGCCGTGCTGATAGGAAAGTAAAGCGGGAAAGGCCGGCTTTGGAATTAAGAACTTTATCGCACTTTCTACCAACTGGCTGGTTTCCTGGGCCCGCAAAATGTCAGAATGGGTCCAAAGTGAGGAATATTCACGGTCGGATTAATGTATCGGATTTTTGTGTATCGCCCATGCCCAGATGCCCATTTTTTTTGGCCATAAAAGCTTCAAAGAATACCTATAGTGAATTTTGTGAAATTAATTTTTTTTTGAAAATGATTTTCCAAGGAAAATAAAATTGCCTTTTGGTGGCAACTTCAAAGCGAAAATTTCTTAAGGTCCGAAGGAAGCCCTACCAAAAAAAAATGACCCAATATTCTGCAGTTCTGCCACGCCCTGCGATGCATAAATCGGAAAGCAATTTTGTGGGGGGTATACGGAAAGGGAGTTGGGTTCTTCTGACTTTTTTTTTTTTTTTTTGAATAAATTTTGCAGGAAGGTAATTGCTGGCAGTGCAGTGGCGCGCTCGTTTTCCTACTTCTCTCCTTGGAGTAACTTCTTGGCAGAAATATGAAGGATCTCTAAGGGTATTGTGGGAGCATAAATTTTAGGAGCAGAATCAATTGTTGTAACCGCATTTTCGGATATTTGGTAAGTGGTAACGTTTATTTTGGGAATGCAACGGCTGGGGTGGCATAAGTTGGTGCAATGGTCTAGTGGTGGACCACTGGGTGGGTAACCAACATCCCACCAAAAACCTTTCAGTAAAAAAAAGGCCAAGTTCTCCTGACTGCTTGGCCGTAAAAAGTGGTGAGATCTGATAAGTTGGTGCAATGGTCTAGTGGTGAACCACTGGGTGGGTAACCAACATTTTGAGGTATGAAATATGGAGGAGAGGTCCATTGCTCTCAAGGCGGATTGTCCAGTCTAATACTGTTCACTCCGGATATAACGGACTTTCGGTTATAACAGACTCTTGAACAGACTCGAAAGGCCAGTCACTAGGGCTGTGGGATATTTCAATACATCGACTGTCGATACGATATTTTCCTACTATCGAAGTTGGGATATCCGACGCTTGGCATGTGCGATGTATCGAAAATCGCAATTTCTCGATGTCGGGTTTCGATATTTTTCTATGTCGGTTATCGATGTCGGTTTTTCGATTTTCGATATTTCTTGAGTATCGAAAGTCGATAGGAAATTTCGGATATCGCACAGCCCTACCAGTCACGGAATGCTTCCATATGTGTCTGGCAACCTAACCTCCTAGGGAACAGCACATGACCCATAGATACGACATTGCACCTTGTCGGGACCATATGAGGGGGCATTTATCCCCCTTGGCTGATGTGGAGTGCCGCCTGGTGGCGAGACCTTTGTAGGGGATAAATAGGGCGCGCCTGCCCTCGAGAGAGACACTCTCTCCTGTACCTGTTCACTCCAGCAATACACTGATTTAACCTCCTACCGGACTCTTATTCCCACGCCCTACGACCTAGGTAGGTCAGGGGTCAGGTCAAGGGTCCTGACAACCTTGCCCTCATGTTCCCTCCCCAAAAATCCCTATCCTTTCCCATTGTCCCTGTTTCCTTGCACCGGAGAATGAAGTGAAAATATACATACAGAAAACTGATGGTGGTATGCCACCCCCCCTATAGCTCCCGTAAAGGGACATCACGGGGTAAAAATAAATAAATAAAATGCTTCCATAAGGCCCCGGGTAATTTTACTCCTGATATAAACACTCATTTTCACCTCACTTCGGCTATTTTTGGCCCATCGGCGGGAAAATATGCTATTTTTGATGTTCAACTTCCTTTCCCACACGCAGGAAGGCAGAGAATATGGAGGGGGGTGATTTTCGCATCTGTCACTGATCTAAGTTACTCAAAACCATATTTTCCTGGTAGATTTGGCAACAAGGAGATGGCAAAAGAAAATTACATATTTTAAAAAAATCCTGCCTAATTTACGGGTTGGCTAAGTTTTGTGGATAGTTTAATATAATAATATTAAACTATCCACGAAAAAATATTAACAAATGCAGTAATGTGCATTGTAAGCTACAGAAAGCAGGAAATTTGTGTATTCGTTGCAGGAATGGTGATGTGGCTATAAGAGACCGTTTTCGTCAGTCCCTTGAAGTCTGTTATATCCAGAGTCAACTGCATTACCAAGTAGGCCTACAATAAAAATTAAATGATCGCATGTAACAATTCCAAGCTGGAAAACTTGGGTCACTTTTCATCCTTACATGGTGCAACCTTTACAAATAATATTTCGTAGCGTTGGTGTCGATACATATCGGGATATTATCACTCAGTTTGAGACCTGACTATAGGCAACGATTAGAAAATTGTGCATGCTTTCTACTCGATAGGGTGGTACACACAGAAAAATGGCCGCGTCAGGTGACACCCTATGGTAGTCAGGTGCCGATATCCAGTTTGACTCGCCAAGCAGAGTCAGTTCACTCTCCAAACATGTTGCCTGACACCTCAGGGGAGTCAAAGGACCACCCCTCCCCGAACTGCTATGACTATCCTGGCGGGTCCACTGATGACCCTGGGGAGTCCCTCGACCATCCTGGTGAGTCAAAGGACAACCCCTCCCCGAACTGCTCTGACTATCCTGGCGGGTCGACTGATGAGTTCGGGGAGGGGTGGTCCTTTGACTCACCAGGATGGT